>PVKZ01001046.1:367392-504469 GCA_004027375.1 Macroglossus sobrinus | reverse complement strand
AAAGAAAGAAAGAAAGAAAGAAAGAAAGAAAGAAAGAAAGAAAGAAAGAAAGAAAGAAAAAGAAAGAAGAGAGAGGGAGGGAGGGAGGGAGGGAGGAAGGGAGGGAAGGGAAAGGGGAAGGGAGGGAAGGGAAAGGGGAAGGGAAGGAAAGAGAAGGGAAGGAAGGAAAGGGAGGGAAGGAAGGAAAGGGAAGGAAGGAAAGAGGGAGGGAGGGAAGGAAAGGGAAGGAAGGAAAGAGGGAGGGAGGGAAGAAAAGGGAAGGAAGGAAAGAGGGAAGGAGGGAGGGAGGCAGGGAAGGAGAGAGGAGGGAGGGAGGGAGGGAAGGAAGGACCTAAGATTAAACTAATAGATATATAGTCAAGAAAAAGCCTCGGTCCTACCCCAAGACATGCGAGAATAAACATTTTATACATTTTATTTTAATCTTCTGTTTTTTTTAACCATTACTTATATGGACTTTTTTAAATTAACTAATTAACTACTATCATGGAAATGCCCCCAAATTGATGTCAAATATTCATTAAAATGTTCAAACACATAATGTGTTATGAAAAAACATAATGAATGGATATAACAGTTTAATTGTACATTTTTTTGTGTGGAAACAGATAATAAGTGCTGTCAACATTAATATGATTGGTATACAAATGTGGAATAATAAAAGGCCATCAGCCTTCTACCAAGTTTTTGGAATCTTTAAAAAATTTTTGAATTTAAAAAATAAAGCACCAAGACCGTTTAATAACTCAATTTTCTAAATGGGTACAATTTTTTTTCCTGAACTCTCTACAACAACTTAAAGAGTCTAAGATGTCTTACTGAATAGGCTGACTTTTAAAACAATTCAAAAGTCTCTAAGAAGCCTTCAGACAGTCATGATTCAATTCCATAAAAGACTGGATAAGGCAGGAGTACAGGAAGTTCTCACTGAAAAAGTAGTGAGAAAGGAAACCCAATCTAAACTAAGGCTTTCACTAATTATTTTACAAAAGGGAAACACCTATTTAGGTATGTTTTCATCCTTATATTACAAAGTTTGAAATTATTGAGTCTAGCCCTTCCTCCTGCCTTCACTATGTACGTGGTTCTGGAGGAAACACTTTCTGGGGTGTAGACAAGTAAAAGTTCTAGGATCTCAAAATGCCTCAGTGGTATTTGTCTGTGCCTCCTCCAACACAAAAGTCTGAAGATAAAAATAGATTCAAAGGGAAAAGAATGAATTTCAGATCTATTCACAAGCAATTCAAATACATTTTGCAGACTTAGATTTATGGCTCTTCCCTTGCTCTTATATATTTCAAGGCCTGCTTTCATATTCCATTTTCAATATCCCAGAGACAGTATTGAGATATGTTTGGCACTGATACAGATCTTATAAAGAAAGAATTTCTACAAAAGAAGTGAGTTGAAAAATTAGCCTTCTTCTCATCACAGTGTAGAGAGGAAAAAGGGTTGGGAGAGTATTTTTGAGAGAAGAGAGACCCTGTTCCTCTATACAAGAGACATCCCAGGATAGGAGTGGTATCAAAATCTGCACCAGCACTCCTGCTTGTGGCCCAACCTGGATTGAGGAAAATTGTTTATTTTAATAACAGAGATAAATTCCACAAACAAGCTTTGCTGTTCTTTTTTTTTCCTTTTCTTTCTTTCCTTTCTTCCTTTCAGACAAGCTTGTGGATCAATACTGTGTTTAAAAAAAAAAAAAAAAAAAAACAGGCTATCAGGAAAATACCACAGATACAAAGGTGGCTGGGGTCACAAATCAAACCTGAGGAAGGGATTCTCAATTAGCCATCAGTATTGCCAACCCTATCTCAACCATAAGAAACTGAAAAAGCTTAAACCACAGTCAAAATGCACTGAGATCAAACTAAATATGGCCCTTAAAAGAGACTTGTCAATTCTATGCCCACCCTTGCCCCCTTTTCTTCCATTTGAACCATGAAGTATATAAGTGTCTAAAGAGTGAAATGTACAGTATGATTGATTAAAGCAGAAAAGTCTCATAATCCTGTATTAAGGCCAAAAGAAATCAAAACATAGTCAGGTTGCAGCATGCGCTCATAAATAATCTCTCAATTGGATTTCATAAGAAATATTGATCTTGAGCTCTGAATCTTCTCACTTTGACTACCACACATGATTGGGGTCAGCACCTTCCATGTTGAAATTCCTTTGAGAGCTTCAATTCATGTAGACAGAAGACAATGTATAGAAGTAACTTTAAACAAATTATATCTGAGGCTGCTTACAAAGCAACCAAGGGTACTTTTATTGAAAAACTAAACATGTTTTAAAAGGAGAGAAAAATAGTTGGTTATCAATGGCTCTCTTCAAAATTACAAAAGGTATGACAAGTTAAAGTTTTATTCAGATTTGGTTATATTAAAATTACTCTCATCCCATGTTTAAACATCAGTGATATATTTACATCTAATTCTTCACTAAATATACTATTTAAGATTTGTGATCTTACTCACTGGAATTAACTATGTATCTTCCAAAAATAACCCATTAACGGTGGCTCTTAGTGTTTAGTATTTGAATTTAGCCAGTGACTCTGATATTTTACCAGTTAGTTCTTTTTGCTGACTAAAATAATCCACATTTGCATTGACAATATTCTACATATATGCTTCAGATCTGAAAACACAACTCAGTGTAGTGTAAAAGGCCTTCTGTATACTGGTCAAAATCACTTTCCTCAATTATCTGTAGCGAAACTCTCCTTGGCTTGAAAAACTAGTCAACCGACCTACATTTTCAGATCCAAAATGCTTCAAAGATGTTTTTGATGAAACAATATACTAGTGCTGAAGATATCTGTTTCTAAAGTATCTGAAGGAAAGGCAAGTTAGGCAACAAAATGGGAACCCAAGAGATCCCAGAAACAGAAGAAAGTTTAGGCTCAGCTCATGTTCTAAAGATTAGAAGATGAGAAGAGTCAACTTCCAAGCCCTTCTTCTCCCTCTGCCTTTCAAGGTCAACATTTCTTTGTCTCAAATCCTACAGAAAATTAGAAACAGTCTTCTAAACTGGGCCTTCCTTGCAGCAAAAATAGCTATACTTGAAAAACTCCTGTTATCCATTAGCAAGTGTGTTTATGCTAGAGTGAACCAGTCTTTTCTACTCCAAAGAGTTATGTTGCCTTTATAGACAGGATCCTTCTAACTGACCTAGGATGAATACAAAGACATTCGTTCTATAAACCTTGAAGTGTTCAACTGAAGAGCAAAGGCCATGGCCATTAAAGAATTGGTGAGTCTTGAAAAAACAGGGTATCATCTTTAGCTGTCCCAAGGTGCCACAACATAATTCATGACTTTCGTTTAAAAAAAATAAATAAAAGGAAGGAAAAGAAAAAAATAGCCCTACTGAATTTTGGAAGTAAGAGCTGGGCAAAAGGAGAATTTCTCTCTTGTGAACTTCAGTGACATGATCAAAACAAGTTAAAAATATGAGCTATTCAGGCCATTCCTCAACCCACAATAGCACTGTTAAAGATCCTGCAAATTAAACCTTTATTTCAGTTTGTTAATCATCCTATAATCTTGAACCAAGAGAATAATTACACTATACTTTCTCTTTAAATTACTACATAACATACGTATTTAAACTCATCTTTTATGGAAACTATGTAATCTTCCTTTCATTAAAATTTCCCTTGTATCTATATGCAAACCAGATCAGTTTCTACTGAATTTGCATACTTGCATTTTATGTCTTAATTCAACTCCTTAATAAAGGTTTAAAAAAAGAGTAAGACCGGGACCTCAGATACATATAAAACAAATACTACTTATATGTCTATGTGAACACTAACACCATTAACCCCACCCCCACCCCCTTGCTTTTTCCTTGGGGCTGAGAGCCCTGTCAATAATCATTACTTATTAAACAAGCTGCCATTCCCTTCTACAGAATGTAGGGAAAGAGAGAGCATGGGGGTGGGGGGGGGGCGGGTAGAAATAATTACCTTAGGCTTTTCTTTAAAGACCTCCAGAATGAAATACAAAGAAACCAATTGAGAAATAACACAAAATCCTCCCTCTCTCTCCCCAACACATATACAAGGTTATGAAGTACACCCACACTCCATTATTCCTATGAGCTATATCAAAAGAAAAGATAAAAAACTGGGGTCTTCAGGATAAACCCATATATTTTCAATCCACTGAATACATTCACACATACACTTGCACATTCTTTATCCCTTCGCAAAACTCAAGCTAGATTTCTTGAAAGAAGCCTCTAAGCACCTGAAAAAATGTGTTCTCAAAAATGATTGCTCCAGCCAAAGCAGCAAGTTACCGGTTTGACTGCCATCCTGGTTTGTGGCAGATTCCCCCTTCCCCTCTTCTCCCTGTCTCCCAATTTATATTCTAGCCTGTTTTTTCACAAAGCAGAGTAGGAAGGACATAAGGTATTTCTCGCTTGGACCTTACCCACAAATACATTAAATTCTAAAAAAAAAAAGGTTCAAGGGTTACACCCAAGGGTAAAAGCCCAGGTCAGAGAAATGAAAAATTAACTGATGACTGAAAGCAACCCACGTATTCCTACTGAAGAGTTAATGATGAGATGAGCATTATTCTTTTCGCTCCAGATGTTATGGCTCAAAACAGAAATGCACTATGAAGACAGCATAACCAGGCAGTTTTCGGAGAATAAATAGCCTTGCACAGAACTTGAACTAGCAGACTAGGGGTTTGTCCTAAATAACCTTCACAGGTTGTACAAATTGCTCCCATATCCTGATCAATAGTCAGGTTAAGAAGCTAAGACTTTCTTAGTATAAGAACAAAGTGGGGGTATCAGTGAGAGGTCAATCAGTCATCTAAAACATTTTCAAAAACATAGAAAAATATGCACCTCCTATATAAATAAGCAGAAAGCTATCATGCTTTGGGTAAACTGGCCGGTACTGGCAGCAATTGAGCGGAGATTGAAGATGCTAAATTCAAAGTCTGACCTGTTTCAAAAGGGTTGGATGTTCTCATCCTTGAGTGCAGAGAACTCTGTCCCATTCTGCCTA
This sequence comes from Macroglossus sobrinus, assembly GCA_004027375.1. Taxonomy (NCBI): domain Eukaryota; kingdom Metazoa; phylum Chordata; class Mammalia; order Chiroptera; family Pteropodidae; genus Macroglossus; species Macroglossus sobrinus. The sequence continues at coordinate 499,434 of PVKZ01001046.1, read as the reverse complement.
GTTTTCAGATACAGAGCGAGGAGAGATAAGGCTCACACCCCACCTTTAGGAAAGGAACAAAAGCAAATGCTTGGCAGAGCTGCCAGGCGGCAGCTCTGCAAGGCTCCCTTCATATTTCCCCCTAGTTCACTCACTCTTGGCGGCCAGAGAATCAATTTCTACACCTTGGAATGGCCATAGGCAGGCTTGGGGTGGAGTGGGGGTGGGGGGGCGGTGATCAGTTTAGCCCTTCTCAGTGAATCTCCTTTCCCAGCCTCCCCCGATAGCTTCAAATTAACCCTTCCTGGTCCCCGCCCGGGTCAGGATGCTCCAAGTGTCCACAGCTTCTTTCCACCAACATCTCCATCAAATCATCAGCCCCACGCCCTTCCACCGCCTCCTAGGTACACAACTTCCCTCCGTGGTTTATTTTCGGTCAATTTGCGTGTGCTTTTCTTCTTCCCCTTCCTACCGGCGGGGAAAGGGCTCAGTGCGTTCGAAAGGCCCTCCCTCTCTCTCTCCCTCCCTCCTCAGATCTCAGCAGAAGCGGGATCTCGGAGCTCGCCCAGCAGGTCTGCAGTGAAGAGGGATCGCACTCTCATTAACCCTTTGAAGGGAGTTAGAGGCGTGTTCTCATTTGGGACCCATGCGTGGAGCCTGACAATCTCCCTCCACTTCCTACCGCCTCCACTCCACACATGGACCCAGAACGGGCCGACACCTTTTCCCTCCCTTACGGCCAGTTTTAATTCTCTTTCTCTGTGCTCCAAACCTGTAATGGGGTGGGGGAGGGGGTGGAGGATGCTTAGAAGGCAGACGGCGAGGGGAAAAGACAGCAGGAGGACAGAAAGAAACTCAATAGTAAATCAGAGTCCAGACACAGTGTTTACTTACGAAATTTGGGCCTGGTGCTAGTTTCTGGCGTGGTGGTGGTAGAGGAGGAAGACAAGGTGGTGGTGGAGGAGGCGGCGGCAGTGGCGGCGGCATCCTGAAAAGGAGACAGAGTCCAGGAGGGAGTAGAATCATGAAGGTAGGAGGAGGTAGCGAATGCCGCAGTGGGCCAGGAGGGCATTGCCTGGGTACTGGGAGTTCCTGGTACTGGGGGTCGGGAACCCGAGGTGCTGCTACTGAAGGAAGGAGCCGTGGTGGACAGGACCGTCGGGGGGACCGCAGTGTTCCGTGCGGTGGTGGAGCGCGGGCTAGCCCGGATGGGTACCCGGTGCCCGGGGAAGCGAGTGGGCGCCCTCGTGATGGTGGTCAAACGAGTACTAATCCTGTTGGGCGTCCTGGAAGAGGCGGTGCCTCCGGCTGAGGGGGTAACGGGGGACGTGGTGGAAGTGGTCGTGGTGGTGGTCTCCATGGCCTTGGGGAAGGAGCTGGGCTTGGAGAGAAAGAAGGGGTCCTGGCCCATCCCCTTGGAGTCCACCAGGTCGGTGGGCACGTATTCCTTGACGGAGCCCACCACGATCCATTTGAGGAGCATCAGGCTGAGCCCCAGGCCGATGAAGCCGATGAACAGAGGCACCACGCACAGCCACGTCTGCTGCCGGTTCCACACGATGCAGTTGCTACAGCGTAACTCCCGGGGGGGCTCGGCCGCCCCTTCGCCGCCGCCGTCCGGGCCCCCGCCCGCCGCCACCGCCGCCGCAGCCGCCGCGTTGCCCTCCTCGGCCGAGGCGGCGGCTGCCGAAGCGGCTCCAGGTGGCGAGGCAGCGGCCGCCCCTTCACTCATCCTAGGAGCCGGTCTTCACCTTCGCCCCCCCGAGGGCCGCGCCAGAGGCATGGGGCCGCGCCGGCCGGGCGCGGGCACGGGCTCCGGCGGCGGGCTCGGGCGCAGGCAGCGGCCGCGGCGGCCGCATGCAAATCGGCTCCCTGCCCCCACGCCCCTCCCCCCGAGAGGCGGGCGGCAGGCGGGGAGGAGAGGAGCGGGGGAGGGGATGCGGGTCCGGGAGGGGGCGGCGAGGAGAGCGGAAGAGGGGCGAGAATGGCCCCGGGCCCCGTGGGCTGGTCAGGGACCGGCGGGGCGCGTCTGCAGCCCGCCAAGCGGCCTCCTGCGCGCTGGGGTCCCGCGTCTGCTGCTGCTGCTCCTGCTGCTGCTGCCGCTGCCGCTGCTGCTGCTGCTGCCGCCCGCCGCCTGTATGCGCTCCTGCCGCGCCGGCATCCTCGGGGCGCCGCGCCCGGCCCGCTCCCCGGGGCGCCCGCCCGCGCCGCCACTGGGCCTCGCGCCGCCCTCAAGGGCCCAGCCGGCCGGCCGCGGGCTGCCGGGCTCCCAGGAGCCGCATTCCGACACAGGGGGCCGGCCTGGCCGCCGCCGCCCGCCTGACCCGGCGCGCCGCGAGTCCGGGAGGCGAGGTGCACCTGTTCTTCAGCCGGCCCGCAGCCAACCCTCGGCCAGCACTCCCTGGGAGAGACCAATCCGAAGGCAGCGCGGAGGGCGAGCGGCCGGGCTCGCCTCGCTCCCGCCGCTGGCGGCTCCGCGCCGTCGTCACCGCCCGAGTCAAACTCCAGCGAGCTGCGCCGCCGCGAGCCCGGGGCGCACGGGGCTCTCGCGGCAGGTGCTGTGCCACCCGCCGCGGAGGGACCCCAACGAGCCGCAATGGGTTTCTAATCACTCTGCGGCGCCGCTTCCCGGTTGCTCTTGGGGAGGTGAAGCGAGAGACCGCGTTGGGAATTCCGGGCGACGCGGACCCCGGCCGGAGGCGGCTCTAGGCGGGCTCTGGCAGCAGGGCGGGTGCGGTGTGAGCCGAGCCTCTGCGGACGGGCTGGGCTTCCAGAAGAGTAGCGCCTCCCACCAACACTTAATGATGGTTTCCTAATGCACACGAGAAAAATAAATGATCTAAGCAAACCCCCGCTTAGAAATGTGCGGCAAAAGCAGCTTCCGACGGATTGTTAGCCCATGTGCGGTGCAGATGCAGTGGGGTCCGAGATTGTCGCTGCGGGGCAAGGGAGCGGGGGCGTGTGCGCGTGGGAGGGTGCCAGCTCTCTCCTGACTGATGGAGTGTGCTGTTGGATGGAGAGCCACCTTTCCCTCCTTAAAGAATTGCTGGCGAAGCAGACGACCTATGTGCAATTGGACCCAGCAGATCTCCCCAAGACGATTTATTACTTACATTGTAAGAAAAAAAAAAAAAAAACAGGAAGGAAGGAAGGAAGGAAGGAAGGAGAAAAAAAGAAGGAAAGAGAAAGAAAAGAAAGAAAGAAAGAAAGAAAGAAAGAAAGAAAGAAAGAAAGAAAGAAAGAAAGAAAGAAAGAAAAAGAAAGAAGGAAAGGAAAGAAAAAGAAAAGCAAGTACTGTCTTTAAATGTTGATATTTGCACACCCACACGCTTCACAAGGCAATTGTGACTGGTAAAATTTTTAATGATTTGAGTTGGTATCCAAAATTCTGTCACGGGTTTCTTCCCTTGGGTAGAGAGACACCTGTGTCTCTACATCTCAGGTGCAGTATAAAAGCTGCCTGGGCGACAGGACGAGGAAAGAAAAGGGTAAAGAGCCAACATCGGCATGATTTATGCTGACAGTGAAAAACTTCACCTGTCAACTCTCCCCAGATTTTCTGGTCTAAAGTGAAATCCAGGAAGATGTTTGTATTTACAAGCTCCAAGAATGAGAGGTTGTGGATAGCAGACTCCTAATACACCTCCCCAGAGCTGTATAATTGGTGTAGATGATGGAACCAGCATCCTCTTGTCCTGTAGCAGTCTCCACAAAGATGAAGTTTTTAAAGTATCTATTTTATTCACAGGTAGAGAACCGAACGGTAAACTGAAAAAACTGAAGAGAATAGAGGAAGCTTCCAGGATTTGGTGCCCACTAAAGTATTTTGCACAGACACAGTTAATAAATTATTTTTGATGGCAGTAATGCAGCTGTCGTCTCTTTTAATTATAACACAGACTTTACCCATGGGGAAAGCTTTTGATTTTTAGGTTGATAGAACATACCCTAATCCAGTAGTGCTGAATTATGATTCCAAAAATTGCAAGTGAAAAAAATACCGCAAATCCTTGAATCTATATATTTTCAGCCTTCCAAAATGCCAAGCATAGACCTTTTAAGTAAAATTGACCCAATCTCTCCTTTCTGTAGGTTCTGGGATGTTGCTCACCAGGGTTTTTTGTATAGCAAATAAAAGTTAGCTTTCACACAAAATGTGAAATTATACAGTAGGTGCTACTGTCAGCTACATGAGACATAAAATTACTTTCCAAAACACTCCTAGTTCACTGACCTGCCCCCCATTATTTCTGTGGCCTCTCCCATCTTCATTCCCTGCTGAAATAGATCCAGTGCAAAAAAGAGGTGCTATAATGCTGCAGCTGGGCAAATGCTCCCCTGAAACTGCATTCACACAACATTCACCCCATCCTGTCTCTGCTCCCCAATGCCTTTTTCATCTACCTCTCCAAATTCCCTCCATTTCTCATTTCCACTTGACTTGAACAATTTATTCATGGTTCCCTGTTGAGCTCATTTTCTCCCAGATGCCAAGCCACTGCACTTGACTGCACCATTAGCCGCTTTCACAGTGAACATCATCACTAGAAAGAAAGAAAGAATGAAAGAGGGTGGTGGGGGAGAGAAAGAAAGACAGAGAGAAGCCATTGCATTGAACAACAGGTTATACCAGCCCATCCAAGAAAATTTGACTAGTGCAACCATCATTAATTTGCAATTTTATTATGAGGCTCCCTAGTAGCAGGTGGTAAGCACTAGAACTAGAATGGGGGCAGAGGGTGTCCACAGTTGAGTCAAGGACAAATGGTGGACACTCTTGCTGTCAGTGAGCAGCCAGATAATCATGGTAAGAAGGATTCACAGTGTAGTGACTCATAGCTCTCTGAAGCAGAATACTGAGGAAAGAGATTCATACCCAGACTTTGAAGACAGGGATTCAAGTTAGAGTTCTGCCTTTTATAAATAGTAAAGTCACTCTGGGCCTCTATTTTCTCATCTGTGAAGTAAAACCATAATACCTGCATTCCACACAATTTAATGAAATTGTATCCCTAAATGGACTATTCACCTATGGTACCTTTTAAGCATCATTATCAGATATCTTCCTATAAAGATCTGTATGGATATTTTTAGTAAATGATCAAGACATACCTCAGCCTCTCCTGAGTTCCATATTTGCCTGAATATAATCACTTTCTGGGTGTTTCCTATGTGGTCCACTAACATATTAAACTCAGAATTTCCAGTTATTGCTTATAGTTTTTCCACAAACCAGCATTCCTATTGAACTTCAGTTTTTTTTTCCTTCAAAGACACCAATATCCTCAGTCTGAGAGTCTTCAGTGCCAACTCTTGACTCCTTAGTTCTCATACCCCAAGTTCAATTAGTAGTCATCATAAACAATACAATACAACTGTCCTGGGTTCCCTCCATTGTAAATTCGTTGGCAATGGTCCATCTTTAGACCCACAAAGCTGGAAGTAAACTTGGTGGCCAAATAGTTCTAATCTGTCAATCCAAAATAGTCCCTGCCCAACCATCATATGTATCCAGCTGGAGCTCTAGAGAATACACCACTTTTTAGAGTAAACCATCCAGCCTATAGACAGACAGTACACATAATTAGAAAAGTCTTTGTGTTGAGCCAAAAATCTACCTTCTCATACCTTTATCCTTTCTTCTTAGCTGACCTAGCTGCTATGCATGGAGGATACAAAAAAAGGGGGGAAAAAAAGCTCCCTACCTTCATGAAACTTACGTTTTAATAGGCAAGCTGGACAATAAAAACAATTATATAGTATATCAGAAAATGAGTATTACTATTTCTGACCACAAAGAACATATCTGTTTGATGTGATTACACAGGATATCTCTTCTTCAATCTCAATATCCTTCAACTATTTACCATCTTCACAGGCCATGAGGACTTGACATTCCTAAAATTATCAGGTAGTCTTTTATCAGTCGTGTGTTCCCTGGATGAATGCAGTTACTACAGAAGCCAGTCTGGCCTGCAGAATCATAATATTCTTTTTAATATCCATTAGAATTATGTGTGTATGCAATACGATATCTCAAAACATTTCACAAAGTAGACACTTTACAAAGTGTTGATGAGTTTAACCTTTGTATGATTGCACATTCCTTATCCTCTCTTGATTCAGCTCACTACTGTTATTACAATGATATACATTTAGTAGTAAATGATGGTGGCCTTTTTTAAAGAGAAGCATATTGCTTTCTTTGTAGGTATCAACAAATAACCTTATTTATTTCATGTGGGCATTTGATATCTTATATATAGGACCTACTCAAAATGCACTAAAAAAAAATCCCCAGTTGTATGTGTCTATTTGTAACAACTTGACTCCCAGAAGTTATGCATTATATCCCAATGTCATAAATAAAATAAACACTAACTTCCACAAATGCTGTAACACAAAAAACTCAAAGTGGAAAGGTGAAGAATTCCAGTTGTAACAACATCCTAGTCAAAAAGACAATTGTAACAATGTTCAGAGTTAAAGTATTTGGAAAGTCACCTAATTGTACTCTCGAAGTAGGAAATGCTGAATGCCCTATAACAAATGGGCTATGAAATTAGAGGTTTTGAATGAGGCACTATGATAAAACGTGAAATTTCAGTGGGAGTTGTCAGAAGACAATATCAAAGTTTCAAAACAGGTTAACTAAGAACCAGGTAGATGTCACAAAGCACTGAAAATTGAAGGAGGATTTTTGTGAAGAGGGTTTCCTTGGCAGAAGCTGTGCTCTGAGTTTGGGGAGAGGGGCGGGAGAAGCACAAGTATAAGGCCTTTTTTATGCCAGTATAATTGAGAGGCGTCTCAAAGCAGTGACCTAGTGAGTTCAAATTGGACCCTTAGAGTTTGGCTGGGCCTCAATGGACTGGAATAGACACATGGCCTCAAGAATCACAAGTCAAAGAGATGGCTAAAGTGGACTGTGGAAGCAGAAGGCACTTTAAGCATGTCCCATGCCAAGAAAACATGAAGCCATCCTACAGTAGTAGTAAGAGTCCAGGTGGGATGTAGGGTGAGTGGAAAATGAGAAGAAGCGGAAGTAGAAAATGAGCTGAAACTCAATGTTGAAGCATCTGAGAGTCATAGTGAGATAGCTATTTGATTTTTTTTCCATTTAATTCTAACCGCCTGTAATTTAGGGTGCCAACATGGGTACTTCATTCTGGGCTCTCAAAGTTGCCATTAGAGTTCATCTTATCTAACTGACCCTTTGTCAATAATTTTGCCTTTTTATCTCTGATATATTTCCCAAACATTGATAGATATAGTTTTCTTAGATCACTAGACAACTCTATTCTTTTGAAAAAAAATTGTTTGAATCTGAACTGGAGGACTGATAGATGGAAGTTTGCCTAAGAATTCACCGATTGAGCAATAGCAGAGGACTCTATGATTTGGAAAGATCCAAGAAAATGTCATCAAATATGATCAGAAACAAAGATCCTGGGTTCATGTTCTCTTTCCCTCTCTTTAGACCGCAGGTTTCTATTTGGCAATTCACAGGCTTCTTACCATTTCCAGATGGAGTTAAATATAAGTAAAGCTGCAAGTATAGAAGACATACAATATAGAAAGCCAGCTCTCTGAAATGTTTTTCTATAACAGGAAAAAACATCTTTGTTTCAACTTCATCATTCCTAAGAACAGCAGCTTAATACAGGTGCATTCAGAAGGAGTTGATGTGAGTTTATGTTTGTATAAATAACACTCTGGCTTCATCTCACCCGCATTGTTTAGAATCACACATTTTGCTTTCTTAGGTTTGTGGATGAAATTTTCATAACACTCTATATAAAAAAAGCAATCAGATCATTTTCAACAATCTTCACCAGTTTACTTTATGTCTGCACCCTAGGAACTCCCTGCTGAGCTGTTCTGAGAAACCTAAGGACAAACAGACCACCTCCGCACCAACCCCCGAGACCTGTGGTCAAAGTAGCTGAGGTGCCCGATGTGGGCCCAACTTGCCTTATCTAACAGAATATTAAAATAAAAGGACAGATATAGAGTTATTTTCCTTCCACAATCTCTTTCAAGGATTATTGGTAGTCCGCAAAGGTCTTCAAATGCTCCTCAATCTTTCTCTTATTGTCTGCAGCAGATCTGGAAGTTTATTGTTGACATGAATCAATCATTAGTAAAGGAGAGAGCAGAAATTTTAGAATGAGATTGACTTGAATTTGACATTCAGCATGTCACATGTGAAATGCCTAGTACTGTGTTTTGCACATGGTAGGAAACTCAGAAATAGTAGCAAATATTCTTATTTAATGAAAATCCAAATCGCCGCTTTGGAGCATTATGTAAGGAGTCCTTCTATTCCAACAAATTTTGCAGAAGATATTTACAGGAGTTTCACACTGCACTGTTTCCATTAACTAGTTGGTCCTTGGTGGGGTATGTAAGCTTCAGGACGTGCAAAGAAAGAGAAACTGTAGAAAAGCACTGACCTCATAGCCCCAGGTGATGAGTGTACATTTATTTCTTTCATCGTGTGCCCCTCCAGCTCATGTCATGTAACCTCCTCCAAGGAAAGCCACAAAATTACCAGGAGTAAGTATTTGTGGCTCATAGTAGATTTGACCCATCTGTTTTGTCTCTAAGAAAAGATATCTTAAGAAGACAAAACTTGCTTGGTGCTTATAAATTGAGAAAAAAGAAAGGAAAACATATTTATTAAAAATATCAGCAAAAACTAAAATGGCTAATGGTACTTAGCTCTTGTGAAATACTTCAAGGGGTTTTGAGGACTTAGAAAACCTGTTTTTATACTGCCTTTCATGATTTAAAATAAGTCATTTGTCTAGGACAATCTCCTATTTTAAACGAAGACCTCAACAAAGGTACAAATGCATGTTTATATTTGTATGTGACTGTGCCAGCCAAAGGCAGACAGTAAAGGAAGAAAAGATTATTCAAGGACTGCTTGGTGATGAACATACCAACTAGTTCCAGAGTAGTGTTTGGTATTATCTGAATAGAGTTATAGTTTTGTTCAACATCACTGATGCCAAAGAATAAAGAAAGCAACGAAGAAAAATGATTTTATTTAGGCAATTGTAATACTGAGAACACCCAGAACTGAAGATCACACTGTCTCAGCATGGTGCTTTTGCCTCTGGTTCTCTTAGGAACAAGGAATGATTTACAATTGTGGTTGTTTTGCAACTAATTGAAGGCTCAGTCCATGAGTTGAACAGGAATATTTATCTCTGCGTCTACAGAGTTTCATGGGGATAGACCTAATCTTAGGTAATTATTCATGAGATAAAGAACAAGAAGTTAGAGGATTTATATCTGCTCTTTAGAACAGGTCTGGGAAAAGGGAGAAAATCTGGCCTCATCAGGGTCATCAGCTAGTCTTATGGGAGACGTGAGAAAGAGTTTACAAGGAGTTTAATCTAAATCATGTGTGGAAAGGTAGTTCTTGTGGGCAGCCATTTCCTGGAACATAAAAGGGTGAAGGGACTTCTGAAAACCAAAATTGTGGGGACAGTTATCTTAAACATTGCTGTTTTACAGGAGCAAAAGTTTCAGGTAAAGTTCAACATTGATATTGACATAAATTTATAGCTCTCTTTTTAGCATTTTTAAAATGTGTTCATGCTAATAATTATTAGTTAAAATAAGAATGGTAACATGTCTTATAGCATTGTTTCCTTTTTACACAGGAAATATAAAGTAAAATAATCTCCCAATCTTTAGTACCTCTGAAAAACAGTGAAAATGCATAGAAATTCCACAGGAGTGAGATAAAAGGTGTATCTGAATTTTACAGAACATTCTTTATATTCTAGTTAGCTTATTAGAGACTATTTTAGAATTTAAAAGTCATAAAACTATGTTGCAGTAAATCCTTTAAGACCATGGATAGGAACCTATAAAATTTATTTAAAAAAACACAAACTATATCAAAGTTTTTGTTTTCTTTCTTGGGAATTTGGCTAGCATACTTTTTTTTCATTTCAAGAGTTTAATAATCCTTGTTTTAAATTAATTTTGGATTAAATGTAAGAGTGTGAGACCATCTTGTGTTTGGAAATTAGATTATTTTGGACATTTGACTGACATTTGAACAATAATTTTGTGAATGCTTGTGCTTAGAGTGTGTGTGTGTAATGAATATAGTATATATATAAAGAAGAAAGGGAGGACATGGAAGCAGATTATGTATTTTCTAAGAAATAAAGCGGAATAGGAATGGAATTGTGTGTATGGATTAGAAAAAAGTATATACTGAACAGTGAAGATTAGATTCCAAACACAAGTAAGATACAGAAATTGAAAACAGATAACTCTTTCAGCTTGTTTACCCAAAGAATTTCTGTGTTAGAAAATGCAAAACTGATCCCTAAGAGACTAACCAGGCCAACAGGCTTCCACCGCACTTTGCAAGGAAAGCCGACTGACCGGAGTTGTTTAGAATAACAACCAACAGTAGTACTGATCCTTGCTTGTATGAATAACTCTCCACCTGGGACTGGAATAAAATCTACCCAACTCTGACCTCCCCAAATCACTGTAAATAGAAACAATTTATAATCTCTACTACATTGGATAATATTAAAGACCAAAATGACACCGTGTATGGTAAATGATTTAAATAGTAAAGAAAACATTAGGTAAAAATTTCAGAATCATCGCTTTAAGAATGATGTAAATATAAAAATAATAATGTAAAGATTAAAATTCTTGGAAAATATTTATTTTGCAAGGAAATATTCCCCTGGCACTCAGACCTAATAGAAGTTGATGCTCTCTTGCCTTAAATCAGATTTGCAAATAATTATACACTATTTGCCACCCCAACACACCCCTGTTGTTCTTTCTCTCTCTGGAAGTTCTAAAGAAGTAAACTCACAATTTGCATTTCTAGTGGTTCTCCACGGCGCACTCTGATTTATTTGGACAACTAAGTAGAAAGATAGCTGTTAGGCAAAGTATGATTAGTTTCCTAACTTTGAACTCTAAATGCACACTTCCCTTTTCTGGTCACAGAGGTATGTATAGATAGATAGATATAGAGATAGATAGATAGATAGATAGATAGATAGATAGATAGATAGATAGATCTTTAAGCAATAGGATAGAACCTTAGTAACTTCTTGAAATTCCATCTGGGCTTGAAGAATGACAGAAATTACCTCATGTTGTATCAAAATTTACAAAAGGGACCCAGAAAGATTTAAAAGTTACATCAAAAGATTTGTGAAAACTAAAATTTGTAGCAATCTACAAATGTGTTGAAGGAAGGCCCTGGAGGGAACTGTACCTCTTTCACAAGAAAAGTTTCAAGCAGTCTTTTCTGGAAACTATATTCCAATGACCCTTTGAATTAGCAAGGCACACTCATGATCTCATCATTCTACAAGACTAATGGGTAAAAAGTGATACTTTTCATCTTTAAAGCTTTTAGAAAAACTTGCATCATTCAAATTCTCCTAGCAATTTTGTTTCCCTATGCAAAAAATGGTCATTTCTTCTTTCTTTTTTTTCTTTTTTAATTTAAGAATTTTGTGCATATGTGTGTTAGACAATATGAACCACTATGAGTTCATTCCCTCTTTTGTCTACTTGCATGGTTTCAGAAATGCTATCCTGGAGAAAGAGAACTCTGCACATCAGAGTTGATGTGTCACATTATGCTTTCAAAGACATCTTAAACTGGGTTGCAAAGACTTCAGTTAAGCTAAGCCAGGGGTCATATTATTTCTGAAAACACAGGTATCAAATATATGATAGGTTTATAAAGTATGTGTCAATAAAGCAATAGGTATTGCTGATACTGTGATCAGTAAATTCTTGATTCTTTTATATGTTTGAGGTTATGGGTAGTAGGAAAGACATTGAACAAATACTTTGAAAAATCTAGGCTTGAATCCTTACTACTCTAATAAATTTATGAGACTCTGGGTTTCAGTTATATAAGTCCATCTCAGTTATATATATATATATATATATATATATATATATATATATATATATATATATATATCCATAAAATGTGGGAAACACTACCTAAACCCAAGATTATTATATTAACAACAGAAAACAAATGTGATTTTTTTTGCAAATTTGAAAACACTGTGCATATATTAAAAAGCTCTCAAATATTATCAGTTGATGTAGTTAATGAAAGATTATTTTTAATTATAACTTTATACTGATTGATATGGAGGATATGTGAACCATATTATTTTTAAAAATCTCAAACTGAAATGTAAAATAAATTTTTTCACAATTTTAATAAAATGTGTCAGTCTGTCCTTTTTTTTATCTGGGTACTCTCTCTCACCAGAAAACAGTTGCTATCAAGTGTACATATACGTAGGGGCAAGAGCTAGTCTATTTCTTGAAAACTGCTGCCTTAGACAGTTTATAACCAAGAAGAAGAACTACTGTTTCTACTGTCATTTTGCCCTGAGGAACTTGAGTGAAAGTAAGAAGACTGATTTGGATCCCCCTTTGTCTCAGGTTGCTTTCATATACCCCCAAATCTTTTCTTTTGGATCTTTTATATAATTCTTTTTATTTCTTTTCAGTGCTACTGGGCCAGGCATCTTAAGTTCATGTCTTTTGAAGCCATATTTTCAATTTTTCAATTACTATTGTTGACTTTTGGTCAACTGGGTTGAAATAATAAAATTCAAAGTAATAAATAGGTACCATGCAAACCCAGCATATTGTTTATGGGACACTTAAGAATCAAGCAACTCCTCAGAATCATTCTTACCATTATTTTGTTCATTGATTAGTGCCTTTTATATTAGAGAACTCTTCTGGTAATAATATAGTTTATACACTAACAAAGAATTTTTCCTTTATATAAAAATATCTAATTTGTTTTTTGGTAATGAAAAATATTAAGAGTGATATCAGCAAAACGATGGAGTAGTGATCTCTATATTATTTTCTCCTCTATAAAAACAATGAGAAAATTAGGAGAAATGTTCCAAATCAACTTTTTTAGAATTCTGGTAATTAATCAGAGCAGCAATCTGGGGAGCATTTATTTAAGATAAAAATGGCTGAATCTTGGTGAGAATTGCAAGGCTGTCCTAATTTTGTCCCTCTTCTCCAGCTCCATAGTAGCCTTAAAAACCAATAGCCTGAAATCACAGTGAAAAAAAGCAGACTAGAAGGGGAAATGTAGTCGGAGACCTTTGAAAGCCTCATTGTCAGAGAATTGTCATTATTTGACCTATTTGGTGATTCCTTGGGAGAGCCAATTACAAGGCTAACTTTATTTCATATGACTCAGAGTACATGCAGTATGAAAAGCCTTTCCCCAAGGGAATTTGTTTTTAAAAATTGGAAGAAATTGTTAAACTTTGTAGCAGTAGATAATAGCTGAGACAAACAATAAGCTAAGCAAAAAGCTTAAAAAAAAAAGCTAGAGAATGAAATGGTCATAGAGGATTTGGAAAGCTCCAACATATTGGTCAGAATACATACATAGGGCTGTCTATATGCCCAGGAAAAACCTGCAAAGCCTGTAAGTTTTCATCTCTGGCAAAATTTGCAGCTCTATATAAACAGAAAGTGAAGGTGAAGGCAGAGTTACACACTGTCAAAGCATTAAAGATGTGTCCCAACATACATAGAACCACTTGGCAAAGATTGAGATACTTATTGGTTTCAGACGTTTAAGGAAAACTCTGTGAAATCATTAACTAATTAATAAGTGAACTACCCCAAAACTTAGTGAGCGCATACAATTTTACAGAATTAGACTAAGAAATTTATTAAGCAAATAATCAACAGCCGAAAACAGAAAAAAAAAAAAAAGCTATAGGGAGGAGAAAGAATCTGATTTCCAGTGTTGTTATATTATATTATACAAAAGGCCAGTTTTTAACTGAGATGTGCTTAGAAAAAAAGCATGACTCAGACACAAGGAAAAGTAGCAATCAAAAGAAACTTTCCCTTAATAAACCGGGTTTGGGTTTACTAGACAAAAATTTTAAATGAGCTATTTTAAATATATTCAAAGACATAAAGGAGACCATGTCTAAAGGACTAAAGGAAAGTATGAGAATTATGTCTCACTAAATAGAGAATATCAGTACAGAAATATAAGTGATAAAAAAGAACTAAATAAAAATTCTAGTTGTATCTCGTAAGCTAAGCAGTATCGGGCCTGGTTAGAACTTGGATGGAAGACCTTCTAGGAATACCAGGTGCTGTAGGCATAAAAAATAAAAAATAAGGAATTGTAAGCTGACATGGTCTTTGCAATCTGTGAAGTCAACCAAAGGTTGCCTCACCTAAAAACAGACAAACAAACAAAAAACAAATAAACAAAAACTCCTTGGGTTGAAAAGAACAAAAACTTAAATGAAAATGTCACTAGAAGAGCTCAAGAACAGATTTGAGCAGATAAAAAAAAAATCAGCAAATGTTAAGATAGATTTATTGAAATTATCACATTTGAAGAAGAAAAATTAACAGGACCTCCGAAACCTGTGGAATTGAATATACCAAGTAATTATAATGGGATTCCCAGGAGGAGAAGAAAGGAAGAGTCAAAAAGCATATTTGAAGGAATAAAGGCCAAAAACGTTCTATATTTGATGTAAAACCAGTAAAAATCCAAAATACTCAACACACTATGAATAGGATAAATTCAAGGAATGCACAACCAGATACAGAACACATATAAAAATCATATTTCTAATAAGGACCTAAAATTCAGAACATAAAACTAACTCTTAAAACAATAAAAAGCCAAATAACCCATTTATAAAATGGGCAAAGATTTTGAACAGATATTTTTCAAAAAAAGAAAGAAATACATATGGCCAAGAAGCATATGAATATATACTCAATAGTCATTAAGGAAATGCCAATCATAACAATAATAAAATACCTTTTTATACCCACAAAGATAGCCCAAAAAAAAGGCAATTAGTTTTATAAGGATTTGGAGAAAGTAGAACCCTGTTGGTGAGAATATTTAGTTTTGCAGCTGCTGTGGAAAACAGTTTGACAGTTCCTCAAGAGTAAACATAGAATTATCTTATGATTTAGAAGTTCCACTCATTGATGTATATCCAAGAGAAATAAAAACAAATGTCCAGACAAAAACTTCTACATGGATGCTCATCATAGCATTATTAATAATGACCAAAAAGTGTAAATAATTCAAATATCCATCAACTAATGAACATGCAAAGTAAATATGAGCTCTCCATAAATTTGATTCTATTTATATAAATGTCCAGAATAGCCAAATCCACTGAGACAAAATATAAATTAGTGGTTGCTAAGAACTGGTGGGAGGTAAGAATGGGTGTGACTGCTAAAGGGTGTAGTGTTTCTTTTTGAGGTAATGAAATAAAAATATTCTGAAATTGTGTGGTATTATTACACAATCTTATGAATATACAAAAAATTATGAAATTATTATGGAATGTGAATTATATATCTAAAATCTGAGGAATATTATATCAAATATTATTAGCTGAATTTAGATCATTTTTAAAAAGGGAAATTTTTAATGTTTGTTAAATATCTATTATATATAGGCACTTTGAATGTATTACATTTCAACATTTGTCACCAATTATCAGCTTTCCCTAGCAGAGGTGGTACCAGCTACATATATTCTAACTAAGACTAAATTATGCATTCTTCATATAACATGACTTTTCCCTCTTCCCTGATCTCTAAGGATCACTACCTTACAGTAAATGTGGGGGGAAAAGACAAATTTGTATCAGATCTATTGAAGGGTCAACAGCACACTGAACCCTATATTGATGCTGCTTTCACCTCCACACTGAGCCTGTCACTTTACTGATGTGCCCACTCTTTAATTCCAAAACATTGCTTTCTCAAGGCTGTAGGTGTAGATCCCTTTACTGATGATTTGAAGGTAATGGAGGGAAATTCATCACAGCATGTCACAGCAGATAACTTACAAACAACCTATTAGATATATCTGCTCTTAAAAGTCTGTAAGCTACCCCCTATACAGAGCATTTCCCACCTGGTCAAAGTTGCTCCTTGAAAATTCATACTTCTCGCTTTATTACTTAGGGAAAGTCTATTCTTTTTGTTTTCTTATCCACTTTCTGAGGGCCCTTTATCCACACCTAAGAGGCTCATCAATGTGTTTTCATATACAAAAGTCCATGATAGTAGGTGTAAGAGTTAAATGTAACTGCATTTAATTATGGTTTTAAATAAATTCTTCCCTACCTTCCCCTTAATGGATTTACCTTGTTAGCCCACAAATACTCTATGTTTGTGAACCTAAATCATAAAAACAGAGTGTGACCGAACTGTTTGAGAAGGCAAGATGTTAAACAGAAATCAGATATCACTTATGCTGAGTGGACCAAGGGACAGGGCTTTGAACATACATTGTGAGCCAAGCAGTATTGCTAAACTTCTGCTTTCTGGGACAGAAATAGGCTAAGCATAGATTTCTGAATTTAAAACCATACTAGGGTTGGTCCAGGCACTCACAGAAATTTATTTTTATCTTTGCTTCCTTTTCTCATCTATTTTATAAGTATTTTATTTTTTGTTTTAAACAAGTAATCTGACAAAAGAAGTAAGATACCAATTATAAATAATAGCCCCATAGGTCTACTAAAATTGGAGCAAGTCTCAATTCACTTATAGCATAATTCTTTTGTAAAACTTAAAAAAGTGTTTTCTTATGCTAGATTCCCAAGAATAAAAAATATTATTCTATTTGTCACACTGTTATGAACAATTGACATTTCCTTCCTTCTTTCCTTTATTTTTTATTCTTCCTTTTTTTTTTTTTTTACAAATGTGTTATGTGAAAACTGGTATCTCTCTTAATTTGTATTTCTTTGATAATTTTAACCTAGTTATCTTTACATTTATATATTTACTAATGTTATTTCTTTTTTGGTCAATCAACTGTACCTATCATATTACTTTCTATTTTTCATAGCGATGATGCTAAAGTATTATAAATTATATTCTAATTCCAAATCTATGCATTTAGTTTTTTTTATATTTATAATTTTAGTAAATATTTATAAAATATAAATATATAATTATAATTATTAAATTATGAATATTTAGATTTTTTTTAAATACATAGTTGGTAATTATAGCAGACACTCTTGGTGCTCTGACCAGACCCTCTCCAAACTCTTTTACCATTTCGTGTGACCCTTCTCTAGCTTCCATGTGCTTCTGCTCTCTGCAAAGCTCATTATCACTCTTCTTTGGAGGACAACCTTCAGGCTAGAATCTGAAATATCTAGGAGTTAATATTCCCATCAGGGGTGCCCTTAGCCTTGACTACCTGTGGTAACAGTATGAAAATTCAACTCCTCTTGTTTCAAGTTGGAACAAACTCTGAACCTAATTTACACTCTTATTTCCCCTAAATAATTTGACTGAAGCCTTTTTCTGTGAGATATTTTGCCCTAGATCACCCCTTAGATATAGTTTTTCCTTTTCTGTTCCAGTTTCCCTGACTTCCTAACTAATCATTTCTAAAAGGGAGAATTAATCTCCCACACAAATCTTCTGCGCTATCTGACCTATGATAGTAATGCTTTACTGTGAAGAAAAAAAAAAAAACTAATGCTTTGAAAAGAAGAAAATTATGGACAATCAAAAGAACTAAAGCTGTGAAGAAAGTTTACATGACGTTAAGTACAATTCAGCTCTCATTTTTCATATGTGAAAGCTACTGTGCACCAAGAGAGAGTATGTAGTTTTGTCCAAGATCACACAACCTGGTCTAGTACAAATATCTTGTTTGTTCACTTAAAAGGGGTCAGCATAGTACGTAATTCTGGAGCCATACTGCTTTGAATGACCACCCTGGCTCTACTGCTTCTGCTTTCATGGCATTTATCTAAATCTTTCTGCTTTAACCACCTTGACTATAAAACTACTTTATGTGGTTAATGTCATTATTAAATGAAATAGTACCTACTAAGGAATTATAACAGTTACTGATATGTAATCGTTACTGAAAACAAAAGCTACTTAATTCAATATTCTTCATATCATGTAAACTTGAGCTAATTAGTTAAAATGTTATTGCAACTTTTTTCATGAAGAACTTGAACATAACTTTCATTCTCACATATACACAGGAAACTTTATTCTGAATAGGAAGTTGACACTTCAAATGCAATCATCTGGATATTTTGTAGCCTAGTGGAATTATCTTTCCTCCATAACTCAGCTATGAATAATAACAAGCCACAAATAATGTAAAGGACCAAGATACAGAAGGCAGTTTTACTTCCTGTGACAGATCCTAAAACAGACCTATTGTTGCAACTTGGAAAATCAATATAAATGCCAAGTACAGGTCAGATAGAACACTGCAGCCCAAACAATGGGCAACTGGGTTGTTGTATTCAGAGAATTTATTGCAAAGTCCATGAGTTCCTTTTGGAAATTGAAAAGAAAGCTGGAATTATCTGATAATCAGATAATTCATTGTATGAGGGAAAAGAAACACAATGTGGATTTCCACATTTGTGAAGCTATCTATGAAACCAAGCCTGATTAATTTTTAACAAGATTCAGTGAATGCATCATACATGCAAACTGAGTATATGGTCATGTAACATCCATTACACAAAAGGCACTTTCATAGGGACTACAGAGTGGAAATAAGAACATTTCCCTCAGATAATCTGTCAAGCCAAATTAAGATCGTTTTGATATCTTAAAATGCTCAATAATAAACCTATTAAGGAAACCTGATTGCCAGATCTCCATTGTATAAAACCACAGCAACTAAATACTAGAATAAATTTTAACTCACAGCTAGAAATAATACCAAAATACCATTTTAAATACTCAGAAAAGCCTAGTTCAAACAAATTCCAGAAAAACAAATTTGCATGGAATCATAAACTGTGTTGCATCATATAATTTTCCCCTTCATTTTCTTTTTAAAATTTGCTTTCATGTTAAATATTTGGCTAACAATTTATGAAATGCTACTGAGGACTCTGATGGTAGCTTAGGAAGAGATCCTTCTCACAAATACACGATTATGGGGCTACAACATTCTAGGGAAAACATGTTTTTTCTGAGTTCCTATCATTCAAAATATACTTACTTTAAAAATAATTCAAAGATGGTAGATAAATCTCTTTAGCAGCTAAAATGTCACTGCCATGTTGCAATAGAGTAAACATGACTTACAATTCACTCAATTTTTCAGCTTTGTAATTATGTAATTCTCAACAAATTTTAAATTTTATTATATTAACATTACTTCATATTTTGTACATAAATTAAGGCTTTATTATCATTTTATAAAATATCATTTTGAATTTATATAAAATGTACTCATCTTTTATTAGATGGGTATAATAAGCATTAACCACAGAAACCAACTTTTAGGAGTGACTCAAGGTTTTCTGCCTAAACTTTGATCTCTCTTCTCCTGTCATATAAAAGAAAGATATTTTCATAGTTCAAGGATAAATTATATCTCAAGGACAATAAAATGAATTTAAAGGGTAAGGGAGAGGAATGTGTCAAGGACAACTACTAGCTTTCTGGTTTGGTTATCTGCATATATGATAGTGCCATTCCTGAGAAAGGGAATATTGGAGAAGGGCCGTATTTGTGCAGTTCATGAATTTGGTCTGAGGCATATTGAATTGGAAAGGCCTTTAGGTTAATATAGTAGGCAGTTGTATATAAAAATGTGCGACCTGAAGAAACTGTAAATGTGTATATATTAAAAGTGCCAAATTAATGTTATATTTGTGTTCACCATGTTTGGTATTATTCTTACACTCCTAAATGTGTCCTTAGAAAACAAAGGAATGAAAGCTCTGAATATGCAGTGGTCTATTCTACCTTTACTGATCTCTAGGATCCATGTGAAAATTTTGCTCAGTGTACATCAAATATGAGTTGACCTGTTGGGAAGCAAATAGATTTCAGTGAGACAAAATTTGCCTTAAAATTCCAGAGACTCAGAGGTCTCAGAAGAGAGACTGTCACCTGGGTGAAGATTATACACAATATATTGAACTCATCCATAGGAATTGCATTCATGCTGAGTTACAGAGAAAAAGACTGAGGTATAAAATAAATTTTTATCAAATAAACCCTGAGCCATATAGAAAACAAAAATAAAACCAAAGATTATTTCTCTGATCAAAATGCTTTTATAGTTTAAATTAGATTTTGCCTATAAAATTTAGGCATTTTGAAGACTATATTACACTTTGTAATCATATGTTTTTGAGAACTAAAATTACAGTTTAAAGTATTTTATTTCTAAGCATTACTTGGTCAAAAACAAAGTTACACTCTCTCAACATTTTTCAACTTTTATACAACAGTCATTATATTTGGTGTTTTTTAAAGGATGCTTATTTAAATCAGTTAGGTCCCACCTCAACCCTGTTCTCTCTGTAGCAGCTTTTGTTCACAGCTCACATTAAAATCAAGCCATTTTATTTCTTATTGATGTGTGATGCTACGTCAGCCCTTCCTATTCATGATTCTTTTTTCTTATATCAGCTCTGTGCTCTGCCAAGTGATTTAGAAGTACAAGCCTAGAAATCCAGGCTCAGATTAGGACCATTTGCAAGGCTAGTAACTTTGATAATAGGACCCAGTGCACTAACTCAAAGCATAGAAGTGCAAGTATTTGCCTGACTGGACAGGGAGTTTATAAATGCTATATAATCACAGTGCCAAAAGATGAAGATAAATGATTCCATGTAAGCCAAACGTTATGTTTTGGTTTGTCTTGAATATAAATACATGTCTGGGAGAGTAAGAGAAGTCTGTCAGAAATAACTCAAAACAAAGGAGTGAGCTTGAATTCCAGTTCTGTGTTGCATTAAGTGTGAGGCTGTGAACATAAAGATTACATGTCTGTGAATTTAAGATACATAAAAGGGGATAATAATGCTTTCGCCACATAATCACTGGAAAGTCAAATATCATAAAGCATGTAGGAGACTGTGCATCCTTATTGTGTTTAATGAAGTTAAAATGCTATGTAAATAATGACTTAGTTATGACTTTTCGTTGTAAAACCCCTGCAACATGAACAATTTTTCTCTTCTTTCATTAACAGCCATTCTGTTAGACATATAGCCATTATTTCTTTACTTTGCCTTATAGAATGGGAGACCTATCATTTAATAGGTCAAGAATATAAAAATAATAATTTTTCAGTTGTCTCTACTCTTCCTGCTATACACAACAAGGACAATTTTTTTTTCAAAAATTTAACCCTAATTTTTTTAATCTTCTGAATTTGGGCTTCCCTGGAATCTATCATACTTCCTTCTTCTCTTTGACTACTAATAACTTATAGATAAATCTTGTCTTCGATTGTAGTAGCTTCCTATAGTCTTTATTTCCTGATAAATTTACTCTCTTGTATTGTGCATGCTGACTTAAGACATAAGGCCAAATGATCTCACAATGCACCAAGAGTCCAAACTTAGTACAAGTAAGCCAGAACACCTTAGCTTCTTTGGTAATAATGGTCTAAGGAGTCTTTCACCTTTTTTCCCTACTTTTATCCCAGTCTACTCATCTCTGGAGCCATTGATTTTCATATATACTCAATTCTACTTTTGCAATTTGTATTGTTCCCTATTCTTTCTTTTTTCCTGATTGGATTTTGCCCTACTCCACAGATTTTTTTAAAAACTATCCCTATTGGTTCTTTCCACTTCTGACTACTTTAAGCAACATTACCTATCAGAGTGTCAGCTCCCTGCTATTCAAATTCCCATCTCGACCAATATTCTAGCTGGACTTGCTAGACATTATTTAATTCTTGCTCTGTTATTTTGTTTTAATGGTTTTATTTTGCCTTTTTCTCTTATTGTATGCTGCCTAATTTTATTTTTTTTAGAAATAGGTAGCAAATAAATAATAAATCATTTTCTTGTACATCAAATACTTGAACACCAAACACCCATCTAAATTCTAATGTAACTATTTCAAATTCTACTAATCAAAGTGTTAACAAGAGAAGTTACTGACTTAGAAAATGAAAAGGTGGAGAATGGATATTTTATATTACTTTCTGTTCCCTGCTGAGTTCAAAGGATTGTTATTCTTTTGAATAAAACAACCTATAGTCAGGTCTTTCCTTTCAGGCCAGAAAATAAAAAGTAGTGTTTAGTATAACAAAATCTAATGACAAGGAAACAAACAATAAAAATCCCACAAAATTTATTATTTTATAGTAACACCTTTGTATGCAGTGTACGCATGTAGCTAAACATTACTAATTGGGAGT
Organism: Macroglossus sobrinus; assembly: GCA_004027375.1. Lineage (NCBI taxonomy): Eukaryota > Metazoa > Chordata > Mammalia > Chiroptera > Pteropodidae > Macroglossus > Macroglossus sobrinus. The sequence goes on along the minus strand of PVKZ01001046.1, from coordinate 477,200 downwards.
AATGGAACAGGACTCTGGTTCACTTGAATTTTAAAACCTTTGAAAATGGAAAAGTTTCAGAGAAATACAATTTTACCCTTATAAAAATATTCACTAACTACTGGTAAATTGCTGCCAAACTGATTTTCTGCCAGACTTAATTTAGTAAGTAGAGCATTCCTTATATTTAAATGTTTCTTTACAATGGCCAATAAGATGAATACAATAGAATATTTTCCTCAAACAACTTGTAGTCCTGAAAGCAAAAGTGTAAAATTCTACACAAGCACACCAACAAGAGCAAAAGCTTGAGAAAGACAGCTGCCATAAGTGAGGAGCAGAGTTCTAGAAAGAACCCCAGGGAAATGACCTAACTTGCATGAAAGCCTCAAACTTACAGTGTGATGTGTAGTGCTTGCACAATAAATGTTTCATTTCAGTCACAACTTTATGTTGTGTGTTAAAGTGTTAGGGGAAGTTTTAGAAAAGGTGGAAAGGGCCTCAAAGATTTCCAAGTTTTAAAAATCCTCATTTTTCAGATGAGAAAAGTTATGAGATAAACTCTAAAAATACAGAGAGGTAAAGAGGAGGAAGAAAGAATTCCAAGTAAGTAAAAGAACTCAAACATAGATAAATAGAAAAAATGAAGGTGAAAATGGTTTGGTTTTTGTGAGAACACAACACTCATTTCTTTTATCTTTGTCACAATTTCCTCTTACTTAAGTGAGGATGCTCAAGAGCCAATCGCTTGCCACCATTCCAATGCTCTCCTTCCTTCCTGGCACTTCCTCCATTGTTGCCCCCTTTATCTTTTTCTTTTTCCCCTCAACCCTCTCAGCTCTCTGTACCATATAGATCAACTTGGCTTCCTTTTTTTTTTTTCAGCTTATTTTTTTCCCCTCAGGCCCAGCTTTCTGCTAATTTTGGGGGGGGATACATTTCAAAGCTCTAAAATCCATTTTGTAGGAAGCCAAACACCTCAGAGGATGGGCTGATGAAAAACTCAAGGGGACAAAGATAATATTGTCCTGAGGGGTTGAAAGGAGCATGGAGGGTGGCCAGAGCAGCACAAATCTCTTTTTGCCTCTCTATCCTTTCTTATCTTTCTTTCATCTATATTTTGCTATGTCATAATATTCTCTTTGTCAATCATTGCACTTTCTCTCTTATACACACACACACACACACACACACACACACACACACACACACACACACACACACCTCTCAAGATGTGATGTAGTTCCTAGAAGTTAGAATTTTTTCTATGATAGCACGCCTATTTTAGAGAATGCAGGTAAATATTCTTAGATGCCTGGGAAGATACTATCAGGTGTAGTCTGTCTAAATATCTTTTTCTCAAAAAGTGAAATTGGTGGATAAATGGCTTCCTAGAGAACTGACACAACAATATCAGCACCTCCCACTCACAATCTCTATGCATTTACATGCTCAAGGATATGTGCTTACTAGTTGACAACCCTCCTCATTTCCAGCTGCCACTAGATGTCCCTCCTAGCCAATACTGAAATGCAATAACACTTTCCATGCTTCCTGGGGTTGCTAAAGCATAAATGGATAGATAGATGTTCAGGTATACCTGCCAAGCTCCACCACAGTGTTAGCAAATTAGAGGGGACTAGTTCCAATCTTGTATTGATTCTGTCTCTGGTTATGTCTATGTAGCTCCGATGGTGGCTGAGGAACTTGTTATTCATACTAAATCAGACATGGCTTTCTGGTGGTGTTTCTTTAAAAAACAGAGTCTCATAACTGCCTTATCTTAGTCTTCTCATGTCCTTATAGTGCCTCAGGTCTGAATTTCAATACTCATCCCTGATTCCCAGTCACCATATCTTCCAATGCCCTTTGCCTGGCTTGATTTCATCAATGGGAAAACTTTGAGGCTCTTCAGAGTAATAATATGGTATATAGTATAGTCACATATAGTTTACTGAATATTGTGGCAGATACACCCTACAGTGACGCCTGATAAGTCACATCCTTGTGTTATCTCCTCCTCTTGTGTACTATGGAAACTGTGACTTCCCTTTAACCAATACAGTATGGCAAAAGTGACAGGATGCCACTCCCATAGTTACATGTCATTATATGGCAAAGATGAAAGGATTTTACAGATATAATTAAGGTTCCTAATCTGTTGACTTTGAGTTAATTAAAAGGGAGATTATCTTGGGTGGATCTGACCTAATCAGAATAGCTCTTCTAAAAGGGATTCAGGCCTCCTTGAAATTAGGGACTCCAGGCAGTAGAGTCACTGTTTCTCTTACTCTCTTACTGGCTCTGATGAATTGAGCTGTCAAGAATTCTGTAGTTATAAAACCTAACCTCTGCCAACAATCTGAGGAGAGGTTAAAAGTGGATCCTTCCCCAGTCAAACTTCCAAATGGAAACACGATCTAGCCAACAGCTTGATCTGAACTTTATGAAATTCTGAGCTCAGGACCCAGCTAGCCTGTGCTCAGACTGCTGATCCCTATAAATCGTGAGATAAGAAATAAAGAACTATTTAAGCTGCTAAATTTGTGGTAATTTGTATTGCAGAAAGTAGTATAACAACTCATATTAAATATACTCAAACACATCCAGTCATCTGCTAATGAGTGGAAGCCTTTATTCTGCACCCCATCTAAATGTTATGTGCTCCTCTTTTTTTCTTCTTCTTCTTCTTTTTTTTTTCCTTTGGCTAAGTTAAAAAACAGAAGACACTTTTCCTTGTTGCTGTCATAAATCTATTTTTTGGCATAAAAAATTCATTAGTAGCAAGCATTCATTTTAGTGATTCCTCAAATAAGTATCCATCTTCCAGTCTCTTAAATGTTTTTATATGTAATCAATGAGAATTCTTCCTCTCTGAGCCTGACCATCTTTATCATTGTTCAATAAATTAGATAGCTTTTTTTTTTTTTTTTGCTTTTTGGCAGCAACACTTAATCCCAATAATAAATTTCCGGTTTTCTTCATAGCTTTTCAGGTTGGTTATCCCAGTCACACTCCTCGTTGTAGATAGGTATCAAGTTTTCTTGTTCCGAGATCCTATATTGCTGTGTTTTTATCAAAGTGAACAGAAAGATTGCAGAGGAGCAAGAGGATATATGAATGTTTCCTAACATCTTTACACAAAGGTCACTTTTGGCCACATTCCATTTCTGAGTGCTATAGACTGGATTATTCTCACCCTCCCTCCTTGCCCCCAAACCCCTAGTCATATGTTGAAGCCCTAAGCCCAATGTGATGGTATTGGACACAAGGCCTTTGGGAGGTGATTATTTCATGAGGACAGAGCCCTCATGATGCAGTTAGTGTCTTTATGAGACTGGACATGAGATATCTCTTTCTCTCTGCTATGTGAGGACACAGCAAGAAGGCAGCCAATTGCAAGCCAGGAAGAGGGCCCTCACCAGAATCTAGTCATGCTAACACCCTGATCTCAGACTGCTAACCTCTGGAGCAATGAGAAATAAATTTCTGTTGTTTAAGCCACCCCATCTTGGTATTTTGTTGTAGTAGCCTGAACAGACTAAGACACAGAGCAAGCCACATAGCCAAACTTAAAGTAAGGATAAAGACAAGTATATTCCATCCCATGGGGTAGGAGGGGGGAATTATATTTTTAAAGGTACAACAAATGCTATTATAGGTGTCCAGATCATGTTTTAGCCCTTGGCCTACTACCTGTCACTAATGTATTAACTTGAAAGTTCCCAGTAACTTGTGCAGTCATCATTCTAGAATAAGTTTAACTGATAGATTATATAATCTTGATCATGGAAGCAAACAAAAGTCTTAAGCAAATAAAGTAGATAAGACCTCTCAATATCCATGCAATATCCATTGATATCTGAAGAAGTTTTGGGGAAAATAAAACAAAACAAACCATAAGCTTCAGCTTTATAGTTCATGATATATAAAGTACTTTGCTGAGTTAGTTTTGCTCAAGTTAGGGAATATGCATAAGTTTGTGTTACTGATTAAAAATTTGAGAATAAGTAGGATTTTCTTCCAAACTATGAAAATCTTACTAGAATATCATTCTCTCAAGAACCCTTCAACATTTTGGCATAATTTCTGATTTGATGGAAACCTCTTCATCAGTTTCATTGTTCCAACAGCTTAGCAGTCAAAATGAAAATCCACTTTGACTTGCATTTTCGATTATGGTTTTCATCCTGATTGAGTACAGCGGGGTGCTAGAGCTGAAATCCCAAATCCTGCATGTCAGTCCTTCAAAATGTTGAAAAGTTTTCAGAGTAACAATAATAATAATAATTAATATTAGTTGAACTCTTATTGTGTGCCAGATACTATGGATGTTCTTTGTGAGCATTATATCATTGGAATCTTGCAAAATCCCACAAAATTGGCATCTTAAAGATAATTCAACTCCAGAATAAAGTTATTTGAAAAAAAATAATTTACCATCACAAATATCAAAAGTATTTAAAGAAAAATACAATTTTTTAGCTTTGATTTTCAAAGAACATCAGAGGGATTTCCTGTATTAATTTTGGCTACAGAAACTTGTATCAAAATAGTGAATCCTTATATATTGTTGGTGGGATTGTAAATTAGTGCAACCAGTATAAAAGACAGTATGGAGATTCCTCAAAAAAATTAAAAATAGAACTACCATGTGATCTAGAATTTTCACTTCTGGGTATTTATCCAAAGAAAACAGAAACTTATATCAAATCATTTTCCTATGTATCACTTGAAGAACTCTCAAATGATTCTATTTAATTCTCTTCAACCTACGGGCTATATATTTACCCCTATTATACTCTCACAGCTCACACTTTTTCTCTTATGTAGATTGACTTATCCTCTCTTGTAAGAATATATAATTTTTGCCCTTGAGGAGGGGTAGAAATAGGGAATAGGATTATAAGCACATAATTTTTAGTTAATTTAGGATGAGGAAAATCTGTGAACACATTCTTTTTTATAGTTTTCATTCCTCAGCACAGAGTTTATAAGGCTTAACTGGCCATTTCTTAAAGTCTTAGAAATTCTGTAAGTGAATTTAAGTCATCTAGTCAGACTCCCCATGTACATCTAAAAGTGCTCTCTGCCACATACCAGTTAAGAAAACAGTTTTTAAACATCACCAGTTACACAGGACTAGACAAAGAGACATCGGAAGTCAAACTGTTACATTATCTGTTCTATTTGTTCTAAAAAAACTTCCAGCATATATTCAGAGCTAATGTCATTTCAGTGTAACTTCTACTCAACAATCCTGAAAGTATTTCTTAAGAATGTATTTCTAATTTATCTTCTGACAGTCCTTTAAATATTTGAAGACATGCATATTATTATGCTAAATAAATGTCATTTCAAATGTTCCCATGTAATGTGGAAGCAAGTGTCATAGTTGTCCTCATTGTCTTGCATCAAAACAATATTTATCTTTAACTTGCGTTGTTTTCCCTAAACTGTACTGATTTGGCAAGTAAAGTGTGAAAGAGAATTTGTTAAATTCTTGTTCCTTTACGCTATAGTTCCATTAATTCAGTTTAAAAGTCAATTATATATTGGGAGGGAGAACAGTATTTTTTTAAGAGCTGAAGTTAAATTACTTGGTTCATAGCCAGACTCAGTCAGTTACTAGATATCTGCATATTTTTTTGTTTTGTTTTTGTTTTTTTTTTTTGTCAATAAATCTATAAGATGCTATTTTCATGGGGGTTTTCAAGATTCCAATGAGACAATGCTCACAAAGAATATCCATAGTATCTGGCATACAATACAAGTTCAGTTAATTTTAATTATTATTACTGTTACTCTGAAAATGCCTAGTTTTAGAAATTATAGTCAACTAAATTTCCTAGTATTAGTTATTGCATTCAATATTTTAAGAGTTCTAGTAAAGATGATGGAGTAGATAAACACTGTGCACCTCTACTGCTATCACATCAAAATTGTAACTAAGTTATAGAATAATCAGCTTAGAGAACCATCTGAAGATTAGCTGAACAGAAGTCCTATGACTAAGAATATAAAGAAGAAGCCACATTGTAACTCATATAAGCTGCAGATATATGAAATAGACTGGCTCCACTCCCTGTGTGGTGTTTAAAAATTGGGAGGGATATCTCAGTTGCTGAGGTCACCATGAGGCCCACACCAGGTCTCCAGCCCAGACCACCAGTGTTGAGAAAAAGAGGATCCCCAACATCTAGTTGTGAAAACCAGGTGTGGTGGAGGGGGAATCCATTTGTCTGGGTGAGACACAAGGTGGCTGGAAACCCAGGCACCCTCTTAAAGGGCCTGTACCCACACTCATTTTCTCAAAGGCACTCACCCAGGCTCTGGTTGAGAGACAGCAGCTCAGTGGGCACTAGGGATATTTAGGGAGAAATCTTGTTGTGTGGCTTTGGGATAAAGTCTGGGTCCATGTGTTGAATTCTCCTCCCAAAAGGCTAGTGGGTGAGCACCATCATTCCTGTGTTGAACTCTACCCCCACATGGTCAAATCTAATTCTGTATTGGTGTGGTGAACTACACTCATTCCACCTTGATGACTCCCTGAGACCCTGTCTTACCCAACTCTCACACTCCCTGAGGCTCTCTGTGTGGCAAGTAGTCAGCCTCCACACACCCACCAGTGGCTTTCAGCAGTGGCTGACAACATTGGCTTGCATTGTAGTATTTCTTAAAAACTCTCAAAGGTCCCAGGCAGGTGGTGACTGATTTGATATGCTGTGTGCCTCTTACTTAGTGGTCCCAGGCTCAGCACTGGCACCAAATTTGAATCAACATTAACTTGATGAACACCACTCACCTCACCCTGGTGACTCCCCAAAATCTGGCCTCACCTAGTTTGCATAACACCCCAGGCTCTTTCAGTGAGTAAGCCTTTTGGACAGCCAGCAGGCAGCAGCAGGTCTCTGGGTTCTCTGTGCTTTTGGCTAAGCAGACCCAGACCTGGAACTGGTGGAAGTCAACCATCATTCTCAGAATAGCCTCTCCCATGTGCTTCCCGATCCAATACAGGAAGTTACCAACCTCAGATCATTTTGCAGCTTCTACCAGGTAGCCCTGGGCTGGTCATAGTCAGAGCCTGACCTTGGCTTGCAATGGAGACCCCCTTTAGAGGTCCAAGAACTAATATATCAAGTGGCTGGCTTCAGACCACAACAGAGTACCACTTCTTTAGCCACATAAGTGCTACACCCAAAGGGTGGTCTTGGTAGGCACCAGAGCCTACTATGGTGAACCCCACTTTGTGAAGTCAGCCCCTACACAGCAGCTCACACACTGTGGTCATGACCAAGCCATGCAGACTGAAGGTCCATCCCACACAGTGACATGACAACAGCAATCAAGGCTCAGTTATAACAGAAAGGCATACATAACTCACAAAAGTGATACTCCTGGAGCACATGAGCCAGGAGAACAGGGAGACTGTGCCACTGGGCCCCACAGGAAACTTACAACCTAAGGCTACCCTGCCAAGACTAGGAGACATAGCAGATCTATCTGATATATAGAAACAAACACAGAGAGGCAGTCAAAATGAGGAGACAAAGAAATATGTCCCAAATAAAAGAAAGGAAGAAAACTCTAGAAAAAGAATTCCATAAAATGGAGGCACTCAATCTACCAAATACAGAGTTAAAAACACTAGTTATATGAATGCTCAAAGAACTCAGTGAGAACTTCAACAGATAGTAAGCATAAGAAAGAACATAGAAACTATTAAAAAAAAAACAGAAATAAAGAACACAATAAATGACATGAAGAATACACTAGAAGGAATCAACAAAAGATTAGAGTGTTTTTTTTTTTCACAGAATAAAAGCTTTATCTATGATTGGAATAATTCAACAAAAAAGCAAAAGCAAATGAGCCTGAAAAAGGAACTAAGCTGTTGTCTAGAATGTCCTAAGAACATTCAGTACCTCAGTAGCTAAGCTGCCTTTGTACCTGGTTGGCATGACAACAGTGGCTCAACATACACAGCAGTTGCACAAACAGTAGCACAAATTTTCCCCTTAAAACTTTCCCAGAATAAAGCAAGAGAACAAAATAAGAGTATTTAAATAGGCATGGAATTAACATACTGAACCCTTTCCCTCATTTTTGATAGCTGCAGATTGATGTATTAACTGTCATTTAGCAAATGCAGAATGCATGATGAAGAGGATCAAATCAGAGATTTGGAAGAAAAGGTAGCAGAAAGTACCCAACTAAAACAACAAAAAGAAAAAAAAAAACTTAAATGAGCCTAATTTACGGGGTCTCTGGAACAACATCAAGCATAACTACATTCACATCATAGGGGTACCAGAAGGAGAAGAGAGAGAGCAAGAAATTGAAAACCTATTTGAAGAAATGATGACCGACAACTTTCTGGCAAAGGAAATAGACATACAGTCCAGGAAATTCAGACTGTCCCAAACAAGATAAACCCAAATAGGCCCACATTAAGGCACGTCATAATCAAAATGCCAAAGGTTAAAGACAAAGAGAATTTTAAAAGCAGCAAGAGAAAGGTAGTTAGTTACCTATAAGAGAATTTCATAAGACTGTTAGCTGATTTCTCAACAGAAACTTTGCAGGCCAGAAGGTATTGGCACAAAAATATTCAAAGGAATGAAAAGCAATGACCCTACAACCAAAACTATTCTGCCCAACAAGGCTATCATTTAGAACTGAAGGACAGTTAAAGAGCTTCCCAGACAAGAAAAAGCTAAAGGAGTTTATCTTAACAAACCAGTATTATAAGAATTATTAAAGGGATTTTTTTAAAAAAAGAAGAAGAAAGAACATAAACATGAGTAATAAAATGGCAACAATCATATACCTATCAATAATCACTTTAAATGTAAACAAATTAAATGCTCCAATCAAAAGACATAGAGTACTTGAATGAATAAGAAAACAAGACTCATACATATGTTGTCTACAAGATATCTACTTCAAATCGAAAGATAGATCAAAGTAAAGGAATAGAAAAAGATATTTTATGAAATTGAAATTAAAAAAATATATGGGGTAGAATACTTATACCAGACAAAATAGACTTTAAAACAAAGGTTGTAATGAGAGACAAAGAAAGATATTTTATAATGATAAAGGGATCAATCCAAAAGAGGATACAACCCTTGTAAATATTTATGCACCCAATATAGGAGCACCTAAACATATAAAGCAAATATTAACAGACATAAAGGGAGAAAGATTGATAGTAACAGTCATAGTAGTCATTTACACCCCCCTGACAACAATAGGCAGATCTTTGAGATAGAGAATCAACAAGGAAACAGCAACCTTAAATGACACAGTAGACTAAATGCATTTAATGGATATTTTTAGAGCATTTCACCCAAAAGCAGCAGAATATACATTCTTTTCAAATGCACATAAAACATTTTTCAAGAGACACCACATGTTAGGCCACAAAATAAATCTCAATTCATTTAAGAAGACTAAAATAATTTCGAGCATATTCTCCAACCCCAATTGTATAAAATTAAAAATCAATTAGGAGAAGAAAATGAAAAAACACATACAATGAATGGGTGTACAATGAGATCAAGGAAGAAATTAAAAGATACTTTGAGACAAAAGAAAGTGAAAATACAATGACCCTAAAATCTATGGGACACAGTAAAAGCAGTTCTAAGAGGGAAATTCAGAGTAATACAGCCTACCTCAAGAAACAAGAAACATCTCAAATAAACAATCTAACTTTACACCTGACAGAACTAGAAAAAGAACAATAAACAAAGCCCCAAGTGTGTAGAAGAAAGGAAATGATAAAGATCAGAGTAGAAATAAAATAGAGGCTAAAAAAAAAAAACAATATAAAAGATTAATGAAATCAAGAGCTGATTTCTTAAAATATGAACAAAATTGTAAACAAAAGAATAAACAAAACCCTTAATCAGACTCAAGAAAAAAAAAAAAGAGGGAAGATCCATGTAAATAAAATCATAAACGAAAGAAGTGAAAACTAACACAACAGAAATAAAAATAATTAAGAAAATACTATAAACAATTATATGCCAACAAACTGAACAATCTGGAAGAATTGGATGAGTTCCTAGAAACATATAATTCTCTGAAATAAAATCAATAAAAAACAAAATCTGAACTGACAGATTACTACTAACAAGATTGAATCAGTAATCAAAAACTCTCAACAGACAAAATTTGGGACTGGATAATTTCCTAGGTGAATTTTACTAACCATTCAAAAAAGAATAAAACACTTTTCAAGCTATCTTTGAAAATTCAAGAGGAGGAAAGTTTCCTCAGCTTATTTAATGAGGCCAATATTATTACTCTTATTCCAAAACTAAAGACATTACAAAAAAAAAAAGAAAAAAAGAAAAAAAAGAAAAGAAAATTGTAGGCCAATATCTCTAATAAACATAGATGCAAAAATCCTCAACAAGATATTAGCAAACTAAATTCAGTTATACATTAAAAGGATCATATACCATGATCAAGTAATATTTTTTCCTGGGATACAAAATTGTTTCAATATTTGAAAATCAATTAATGTGATATACCACATAAACAAAATGAAGGATAAAAATCATATAATCATATCAAAAGACACGGAAAAAAGCATTTGACAAAATTCAGCATCTATTTACAATAAAAACTTTTAACAATGTGGGAATAGAAGAAACATACCACGAAATAGTAAGGCCATATATAACAAATCTACAGCTAACATGATACTCAGTGTTGAAAAGCTAAAAGCATTATCTTTAAGATCACGAACAAGACAAAGATATCTATGTTCACTGCTTTTATTCAACATAGTTTTGGATGTCCTAGCCACAACAATCAGAAAAAGAAAAATGAAAGAAAAGGCATCCAAATTTGAAAGGAAAAAGTAAAATTGTCATTATTTGTAGATAACATGATATTATATAGAGAAAACCCTAAAGATTTTACCAAAGCCTATTAGAACCAATAAATGAATTTAGTGAAGTAGCAGAATATAAAATTAATATTCAGAAATTGGTTGAAATTTTATACACCAATAGAAACTATCAGAAAAAAAATTAAGAAAACAATTCCATTTATAATTATAAAAAAAAACCATGAATAAATTTAACCAAGGAAGTAAAAGACCTGCTCTCAAAATATTATGAGACATTCAAGAAATTGAAGATGCTGTACACCTGAAACTAAGATAAAATAATATTGAAAAAAATAAATTAAAGAAGATATAAATAAATGAAAGCATATACCATGCTCTGATAGGAAGAATTAACATTGTTAAAATGCCCATCTATACTAAGCAATCTGTACACAAAACAATCTATGTATTTAACCAATCCCTATCAAAATACCAATGGCCAATTTTCACAGAACTAGAACAAATAATTCTAAAATATATATGGAACTACAAAAGACTCTGCATATTGACAGTAATCTTGAGAAAGAAAGACAAAGTTGTAGGTATCACACTACCAAATATGAAACTATATTACAAAGCTGTAGTAATCAAAACAGCATGGTACTGCCATGAAAATAGACATATAATTAATGGGACAGAGTAGTGAGCCCAGAAATAAACCTACTTCTATATGGTCAATTAATCTATGACAAAGAAGGCAAGAATATACAATGAAGTAAAGACAGTTTGTTCCATAAATGGTGTTGGGAAAACGAGACAGATACATGCAAAAAATGAAACTAGATCATCTTCTTACACCATATACAAAAATGAACTGAAAATAGATAAAGACTTAAATGAAGACCCAAACCCATAAAACCCCTGGAAGAAAACATAGACAGCAAACTCTTTGACATTGCTCTTAGTAATATTTTTTCTGATATCCCTCCTCAGGCAAGGGAAACAAAATAAAAAATAAACAAATGGACTATATCAAACTAAAAAGTTTTTGTACAGCAAAGGAAATTGTTAACAAAATGAAAAGACAACTTATCAACTTGAGAAAGTATTCACCAACGATACATTTGATAAGAGGTTAATACCCAAACTTTATTTTTTAAAAAAATTATATAACTCAACACCACACATACAAAAAAAACACTTCAGTTAAAAAATGGGCAGAGGACCTGAATAGACATTTCAACAAAGAAGACATACAGATGGCCAATAGACATAAAAAGATGCTCAACATTATTAACCATTAGAGAAGTGCAAATTAAAATCACAATGAGATATCACTTCACACCTGTCAGTATGGCTATCATTAATAAATCAACAAACAAGCGTTGGTGAAGATATGAAGAAAAGGGAAACGTTGTGCACTGTTGGGATTGCAAATTGGAGTAGCCACTATGGAAAACAGTATGGAGGTTTTTCAAAAAATTAAAAATAGAACTACCTTATAATCCAGAAATTCTACTGCTGGGTATTTATCCCATTAAATAGAAAACAGTAATTTGAAAAAAAAACATATGCACCCCTATGTTCATTGCAGCATTATTTACAATAGCCAAATTATGGAAGCCACCTATGTGTCTATCAGGAGACGATTGGATAAAGAAGTGGTGGTACATATATACAATAGAATATTACTTAGTCATAAAAATGAAGTCTTACCATTTGCAACAACATGAATGGACCTATAGGGTTTTATGTTTAGTAAAATAAATCAGACAGAGAAAGACAAATACCATATGATTTCACATACATGTGCAATTCAAAGAACAAAATCAACAAACGAATAAAACAGAAATTGGCTCATAGACACGGAGAACAAACTGATGGTTCCCAGATGGGAGGGAGAAGGGGGGCTGGGTGAAAAAAATAAAGAGGTCAAGAAGTACTAATTCATAAATAAGAAATAGTCACAGGGATGTAGAGTACAGCATAGGGGATATAGTCAATGACATTGTTAATCTACTTATGATTGCCAGATGAATACTAGACTTATCTGGGGGATCACTTTATAAATTATGTAAATAAATGTCTAAGCACAATGCCATATACCAGAAACTAATATAAAATAATATTGAATGTCAACTGTAATTGAAAAGTAAAAATTGTTAAAAAAATAAATATGCGAAATTTAAATAAAGTTAATTGAACTATGAAAAAAACTAAAATTCTGTTATTGTTCTTTATCTCATCACTCTTTGTTAATAATATATATTCATTCTATGGCCATGCCATACTGAATAAGCCTGATCCTGTCAGATCTTAGAAGCTAAGCAGAATTGGGTCTGGTTAGTAAGTGGATGGGAGATCCCTAGGAAGACCAGGTGCTGTAGGCGTAAAAAAATAAAAAAATAAGAGATTGTAAACTGACAAGGTCCTTGCAATCTATGAGGTCAACCAAGGGTTGCCTCGCCTAAAATAATAATAATAATAATACTTATTCAATGAATTGACTCACAAAGTAAACCATAGATCTCTCAGTGTTTCTTGACATCAAAAGAATCTACTCACACTTAGAGATTATCTTTGAATAGTTAAAACTTGATCTTTTTTTTAAAAAACAGAATAACATAAAACAGTAGCAGCAATAAAATCATCTATTGAATGTTTTCTATGTGCCAAGCATTAAATTTATACATGCACACATGCACACACACACATACACACTCATATTACTTTGTTCTTTATTTTCCCATCAATAACCTCAGAATAGTAATAGCTCCACTACAGGTGCTCCATTCCCTTGGTCACAGAGACATTACAGGGATAAAAAGACAACAATATCTGGTTGTGTCTTTCCCAGGATCTGCCACATTTGCCAGAGGGACTTGCATTCCCGATTGGGATTGTTTCACAGGCAATTTCTTTCATATTGGAAACATTCCCCAAAGGCCATTCCAAATATCAGCTCATTTTCTCTTTGGCAAATACATCACAACTTGACATTCCTATAGAACTTTAATACTAAAAGGTGCTTTCACAAACATTATCTCATTTAAGCCTCACTAAAACCCTGGGGCAAAGAATTTAAAGAATTTAACAACACCTGTGGCAAAGACTGTGAGATTACTAGTCAGGTAATGGAATTAACATTTGCATTCCTATCCTTGTATTCCTTAGTCTTTTCTTATCCTACTGCATAAGGCCGCCTTTTGAGAGCCTTAGCCTGGGAAACCAAGTGGCCTAACTAGAAATCCTGTCTCTACTTGTTAGTCTTCGCATGACCATGAGAAAGTTATGTGACTTTCTTAGTATCTGCTTCCAGTTAGAAAATGATCAACATAATCCCATCCCACAGAGTTGATGTTAAAGTGTGGTTAAAAGCACCCTGTAAACTTGCAAATGTTTAACAGAAACACATGGGTGTTCATAACACAGATATGCAATGTAACTGTAATGCTTTCCAGAGATTTAGGGCTTATTTTCACACTGTCAGTGTGGTAGTTATTAGATGATCACTGCTTTCCACAGTTTGACTTTCCACTTTATAAGTATGTGCCTAATAGAAACATACAGACAATTCGTAGCCATTGATAAGACCAAACTTTATTTTTCAGTTTAGAAATTCTTTCCCAATCTCTCTTAATTTCTTCTACTCATTAATTTTTTCTCCACATTCTTACAGATGAAAAAAAAAAAGACAGTAAAATAAGAGCATTGATTTTGCTTCTTTAGAAGTAAATCTTTAATAAATATTTAAAGTTGCATAGTTGGGGTATATGGTTAGTGCTATTCTGTATTTCCTTTATACTCTACTCATGCTTAATAAGGGATTTTACCTATTTAAGCTTTGTTTTTGTTTTGTAGATCATGAGTATAGAAACAAATGTAACTATAGAATTGATGTAAATTATTTTTAAATTATAGAGTGTTACAAGAGATATTATTTTTATTGTTTCAAAGACTGTTGTGTAGTTCAATAGGACTTGCTTGGGAATCTCAGACTTAAAATAAAACTTAACATATGTTTTCTGTGAGATTCAATTATTCAAAGAGCTTTATATACTGGAGAAAACAATGTAACCTTCAACCAACTAGCCCAATAATTTTGGTCAAGTAATTAATTTGTACAATAGGATTTATAATGAAAAAAGTAAAAATACTTTTAAAAGTGTTTTTGCAATTTCAAAATGCCTTTACCATGCACATACATGAAACATACATGCAGATACATATCAGAAAAAAAGTTTCAAATATTAGTGTGAGAAATGGGTGGCCGTATTTGTCTTATATGGCAGTGTCACTGGTAAAGTACTTATAATTTGTTCATTATACATTTTGTTTCTTAAATCACAGTAAATGATGCAAAACCTTTGATAATACTAACCAATTCCACTAATGCCATTAAATTTCATAAGGCAGGATTTCAAGATCTATCACAATAACAAGCATCAGTTATAGCTAATCAAATATTGCTGAGTAAAAAACAAAATGTGTTTGCTATTCAGTTTTCCACATCTCTCTCTTTTTTTTGCTAATCATTTATCCTCTTCTAGTATAATCTATCCTATGAAATGAGTTAATTAGTTTATCACTTCAAGGAGATTACATCAATAGAATAATTAACAGAAAGTTAGTGCATTTACTGACATGCTTAAAACTGTTTTCTTTAATAACTAATAATGAAAATGTAATGGGATATACAACACAATAAAGCAAAAAAGCACAAGTTTTAAATACATTCAAGAGTAAAAAAAGTGTCTTAAAAAGAACTATCCTCCTTTTTTTTCTGTTACAATGCTGAAATATCCCCTAATTTCATAAATAATTTTCCCTCAATCCTCTTACTGTTTGGAGCTACCATCATTGTTATCTCTTTGTTCTTGGCTCTTGGATTTATGAATTGAGAAGGTTGCCTACTGACTTACTCTGTGTCCTCAGAATTTACTCATTCTCTAGTTCCTTTACAATCTAACTTCTACTCTTTTCCTCTCATTAAAACCACTAGCTTTTTACATGGTCACAAAAGGCTCCTTCAGGCCAAAAGCTATGATCTATTTTTCTATTCTCTTTCCCTTTGATCTCTGCAGAGTTCTAATTTATTTTTCACTTTTTCTTCCTCAGAATTCTCTACTCTCTTAGCTTCTTTAGTACAATGTTCTCTTTACACTTCTACTATCTTTTGATAGTACTTTTTCTAGGCTTCTGGCCTGGTATCTACCCCTGAAATATACACCTCCAACAGAAATCAATTTTCTGCTTGTAAAAGTCTATACACTCTTCCTTTGAAATTTTAGTCATCTATTAATTTCTTTTACTGGTCAATCATTTATTACTTTCTAACATCTTTCAAGCAATGTTAAAAGCTGTGGGATACAAAGATAAAAGTTGATATAAGAGAGCCTAATTATCAAATTACCACCAAGATGATTATATATATATTTTTCAAATCTAAATATATTACTCTCACATCTTGTCTTAGTAGCAAAGTACTTCATCCCTAGGTATAACTATTATAGCCTCACATTTAAAATAGATCTAAAAATGAACTCATTGTCTTTCTTCTAAAATGCCTAATCCTCTGAACTATGTTTTCTATAAGATATGTAACTTCCAGTATCACTGCAGCTCAGTACATGGTAGTCATTGTTGACTACTTTTTTTCTCACATTACTAACATACTTAAGTAGTTAGTAATTCCTATCAGTTGTTTCTAAATTGTAACTGTTGCATTTATTTTTTTTTAATCTTAGTGCTACCCTTCTATTCAAATCGTTTCACATTAAGTTCTAGTAGTTAAGTTGTCTTGCAGTATCCAGTAGTTGCGACCAAGCCCTGCTTTCTCCTTACCTATAATCTATTTTATTTTGTTATTAGAGTTATCTAAATACATACTAATTGTTGCTCAAATCCTAATGACTACCTACTGCTCAAATAATCATGAAGTTGGGGAACTCTCCACAAGCCAACCCCAAACTACTTGAAACTCTTGTTGAAGGTATTCTAGATACTACCATTAAAATTCTAATCTCAGCTCCTTTCCACATGCTGAACTTTATATTTGAAATATGGCTTTCTCCTCTTCCTTTTTTGATCATACTATCCCCTCAAGATATATCAACTTGTCTTTTACCAACTTGTATGTGTCTACCATTTATTGTCGAATCATACATCCTTTATTCTAATACTCTCCAGCCTTCCATTCTTTCCCATAACTGATGTTATATACCATTTATTCTCTTCACCATTTGTTTTGCACTGCATTCACAGGTTCTCAAACAGTTCTTATATTCCAATCAAGAAATGTGGAATATAGAAAATAAAGATTATGTGATAAAAAAACAAAACAAACAAACAAAAATAGTAATAACCTTGCCTTTCAGAGACTTTGACTTCAGGTTTAATTCTACTGTGCTTTTAAACAGTGGGTTTTAAAATGTGGTTCTCTACTTCAAATTGGGTCTAGAGACTATTGAAGTCTGGTCCAAGTTTTACTATCTTCTTTTCCTCAGTTCCTGACATCTAGATTGCATTAATAAGGTTTTATTAATATTGAATATTAGATGACAATCACACACATAGCCAAAATTAAAATTATATATGTATTTGTCTGTTGATCTGTATAATGAATGTTAACAGTAATAGTCAGTACACTATGTTATGATGATAAGGGTAGATCAGTTTTTCAGTACTGCTCGGATATTTACCATCAGCTAATCATACAGTATACAGCTAACATAATTGTTTATATGATAGTAAATCATAAGAGAAAGTAAAGAAAAAAACACAAAATTTCCATTTGGGAATCTTTAAAACCCATTAAAAGTATGATTTTATTAACTAGGTGTGGGGGAATGTGATTGCATATAATTCATTGATAGATATATATCCATATTATACAAATTAGATGAGGAAAGAAATATTTATATTCAATTTAGTTCAAAACAGTATAAATAATTGTAAAATGGAAGAAAATATTTAGCCAAAGCATAACCCAACTCTTGTTAACAAGCCTCTTGTGGTCCTCACTATTCCAGACTGTTCAACAGTAATGTCATTCAGACTATATTTCACTCTCATCTCTTCCAAAAGAATGGTCAGAGCCCAGGATGAGAACAGTCACTGAGCTACAGTTCTCAGGGGAACAAAAGTGAGTGTGAAGAACAGAGGGTTAATGCTCTATCTCAGGTTTTATTTTCTCATGGTAAAATAGTTTATCCATTCATTTTGGGCAGCATTTCTTGGGATTCATGCTTTTAGGTTTTTTTCTTTCTCTTCATTGCTGGTAGAAGCCAACTGTAGTAACTGCTCTGCTTTTATGTAAGCCTTAAGCTTTTGCACAACGGATAAAATAAAATGTCAGTGTGTTTAGGTGGGACACTGAGATTTTTAGGGTAAATTCTGGAGCTAATGGCCAGCAGTTTCTTCCTGATGTCCCACTGGCCTGGCTCTGTTCTCTGTACAGGTATCTTCTCTTGTTATTTTGTGTCTCTGTCTGCCTATGGTCATGGTAATTGGCTGAGCCATTTGAGGATTGATTCAGAATTAATTCCTGAGAACTCACCATTTCTCACTCTCCACTAGAAAAAAGAATATCCTGAGGTACTAGTGGGATGAGAGCAGCATGTGTAGGAAAACAGATGTCTGACTTCATCAGGCTTATTTGTGTGGGTGTCTGGGTGCATGTAGCTGCACCTGTCAGAGGCTTGAAAACTGCTTATTATATGATGCATACACCTCAGAACAGTAACGATTAGCAAAGAAAATTTGCTTTCCCAGAATGATAACGGCAACAGCAGCAGCAACAGTAACTGAAAACCAATCAAATTATTGTTAAGCAGCTCCTAAATCTATGCATCTCAAACACTGTAATTACATATTTGTGTAAAACTAATACGAATTTTGGCCAGGGCCACACTTTCTAAAACAATTATAAACCCAGAGTGTTCATAGGTAGAATAGAGTTAACTTTATCTTAATTCAACCTCTTCATTTTGATGGGGGGAGGGGGAGAGAAAGTCTGAGCTTTTAATTGGGAAAGAGGTCAGGCCAAACTTAAACACAGTCAGTGAAAGAGCTAACAATCACCATATTTCTTTAAATCCAGAGCTTTATCCTCTCTGACAAATGGCTTTTTCCTCTCTCAAATTACTCTAAATTTCTTTTTCATTTAAATAACACAGATTTAAGGATACAACACAAATCATATTTTTAAATGTCACTATGCATATGTGTACATAACATATCTATTATTATCTTTATTCGGTGTTAAATTTTATTCCCTAAATGCAAAACATATCCAGCCATTTTTTTATGGGCAGAGCAAACAAACAAGCAAATTACCTCAGAAACTAGTACAAAAATATTTGGCTTGTAACTATTTAAAATTAATCTCTCTCTCATTCTCTCTCTCTCTCTACACACACACACACACACACACACACACACACACACACACCCCAAGTTGTTGCTTGAAATTAATCCTCATTTTAATTTTCCAGGTCACTGAATATTTGTCCATAGCCTCTTGCTACTTCTTGATTAAAAACTTTTTTCTCCACTAGAATATTGCTTCAGTTTTCAGTATACATATGATTTGTATTTAGTCAAAGTTTAATTGCAAGGTCTGGTAATTTGAATACTATAAATGTAACATATATGTGACATTTGGGTGAATTCTGTGATAAACTCTTCTGAGGAGGTGAGACCTCCCCTTTCGCTCTAGCTTATATAACAGTAAATTGTCCCTCTAACTGTATTCCAAAGGAGGAGAGTTTTAGCTATAAGGTAGGAAGGACTGGGTTGCTCTGTGCTATAGAGAGGATTTACATTAAATGGGAGGGGAAGAAAAGGAGAAGGGAGGGGATTTGCTCATTTTAAGGACTTTAAGAATAAAAGAGTGGATATGTCTCACAGGAATTTTATTAAGCTTGTGCTATGTGTTCTACCTTTTCTTCCCCCATCTTCCCATGGGATAAATCTTTAGTAAAATATTGACATTTTAATGCATAAATCCATTTTTGAGTTGTGCCAAGTGCTATGTCTTGTTTCAAAGTGAATGAGGAGCAGTAAGAGGGACAGCTTACATCTATCATCTATCTATCTACTATCTATCTATCTATCTATTATCTATCTATCATCTATCTATCTGCAATAATCTGGAAACACCAGAAAAATGGTTTCCCAGATATTGCCCATCTGCAAAACCCAGAAGACTTGGGAGGTTCTAAGTCTTGCTAAAAAGCCAGGATATATTACCTCAGTATTTCAGGAAATATAGGATTCCTTTGACCACATCCTTTATGGGGCTAAAATGGAAGGAAAATAATAACAATGCTTTAGACCATTTGATGCCATATTTGCATGGCCACTCACCCCAACTTCACTCCCCTCTGTCCACTAGTCTAACAGATTAGTTTTCAGAGGCCCGAACACTATTTTTCATTGACTTTCATCTTCCTAAACACTACCAACTAAATTTGTTGATAAAATAAACCAAATGAATTTCTCACTGCAGTGAGGGAGAATGCTGCCTCAACAGAGCTCTGTAGTTCTCAGACAGTCCATTTTAATGTGAATAAGAAGTTTGGTTTATGCTGGGTCTTTTAATAACAGGGCTTCAAATGGGAGAAGATCATAATTTAGCAGTTTAGAACTGGTGGAAATAGTAAGGCCAATATTTTGAGGTAAGGGATTTAAAAAGTCTAAAGGCCTAAAGCATCTGTTGAGTCTTCCTATTGACATGTTGAAGGGAAATTCAAAAGTTTGCAGAAAGGTTTGTAATGAGAGATCAAGTTATATGTCTAGGCAGGAGTTTCCTGGACTTGCTAGTTATGCTAATAAAAACAATAGAATAGTAAAGTCTTGTTAATATAGATTATAATGTAGATGTTAAGCTGTGTATCTGAATATGGGGGGTGGTCGTAGGTAGTTTTGGAGTTTTGGTTTTTATATCTTTATCCTGAGTAACGGAGGAACCACAGGGGAAAGTTCAAGAATTTATTTTTGCACCAGCTTTTTTGATATTGCATGCTTCCTTGGAAGGTCTTATTCAATCCCTGGACTCTTTTGTATATCTTAATACAAGGAAAAATTCCCTGCCTATAAAATTTTATTAAGTGATGTCTGAGGTCATATTTATGGTTCAATTTGCATAGGTGAAAAACTATGTAATAGGTTGGTGACACAGTCTCAACTCTCCTAGGATCTCAAGATCTTAAGATTTCTCCTCACTTAGGTCAAGGTCTGAATGGAGATAATATCTCTATTGAGTAAGAATCTCAGTCAAAATTTCTGCTTTTTAAGACTGGTTGTAATAAAAGCAAGCATTTATTTATTGAGCCTGAGCATATTTATCCATGTTCTTAAATTTTAAGAATCAACTTATCACAGGCAGAGTTCTACCTCAAGAACCTCTGAAAATTGGAGAATTTGTGGAAATGTATTTATTGAAATCTGTTTTGGGGATTTATTCTGGAATATTGATAAATCTTGTAATCTTATATAATTCCTCTATGAGTAGGGGTCACTTAGCCAAAGTCCCTTTGCATTCATTGAGTGTAATCTAATGTCTGTGGGAATAGAAATTTTCTAGAGCCTCAGCAGACTCAGTTTCAGGCAGGCAGATATCAGTGGGTGGGATAGTGTTCATAAAAGTCTCAAGTGATTTTTATCTTATAATTAGGCTAGGCTTAGGAACTCACAAGTTATTTTAATTGAGATGGGATCATAAACACAAGGAGATAAAGACAGATTTTTAAAATTTATCTGAATAAACAAAGTTTATTCAAGGAGCAGGGAAATTAAATATAGAGGAAAGACAAAGTTTTGAGGAGAAGCCCCTATGAGAGGAAAGGTATACTCTTTCTTAGAGGGACCTAAAGCCTCATGTATGCTTTCATTTATTCAACTTTCAATAGCAATGGCTTGGGGATCTAAATAAATGGTTGAATTCTGCTGTGTTGGAGAAATAAAAAGAAGCCAGCTTGGGCCTGTGTTTGAGGAATGCAAGATCATGAAATTGCTTGGAAATTTGCCAGTTATAAGTTTCTTGCCGGGGATGTAGGCTCTAATCTTGGACATAGACCACTCAAGTTATAATTAGAATGCTAGAAACACAAGGGACTAAAAGTGGTATGGCGGGGGGGTCAATAAGTATATCTGCCACAAAGAAAAAAGAGAGCAAGTGATATTAGATACATGGAATGAATGTAAATAGGAGTAAGAAAAATTTAAAAATTATCTGGGAATTAAGAGGGAACATAAATGTAAAATTCTTCTCGAATATTTATCATTTCATGAATTTGTCATTCACAAAAGAGTCAGTTTGTATTAGTTATAAAAATTGTTTCCTTGACATATGGAAATCATATAGCCACAATTAACTTTTTCTTGTAGCTTGTCTGCAAAGATAGCTTCTATGAATCTCTTCCCTAGATTTTTGTGCATGCTGTTTTCTCCTCACATCAAAATCTGGAATCTAATTCATCTCTCCTTAAATCTGAGACACCTTAATGATTTGCTTGACTGCTTCTATTCAGTGAAAATGATGTTATTGCAGTCCCAAGGTAGAGTCAGAAAAGGCTTTACAATTTCTTCTTAGGCCTTGTATAATATTTGATTTGGAGACAATTCTTAGAATCCAGCCATATTGTTGTGAGAAGTCCAAGCCACTCAAAGGGGCCACAGGTGGGTCCTCTGGTTAACAACCTTAGTCGAGCTTCTAACCATTACCTAGTGTTTGACTACCTGACGTGTGAGCGAGCCATCTCTTCATCCACCCTAGTCAAGCATTCAGATTACTCCAGCCCTAGCCACCATCTGACTGCAATCTCATTAGGTAATTCAAATGAAAGCTGCCAGCTGAGCTCAGTCAAACCTCAAAACCCTGAGAGAAAATAATAAGTTGTTGCTTAAAGCCGTAAATATTGATTTTTCTTTTTTTAGTACCCAGTAATATATAACTGGAGCACTTCTCGTTGTACTATGTATGCACATTCCTGTCAGTTCACAGTAAGTAGATTCTAGACAATTAGAATGAATGAATAGGTCCTGAAAATGCACAACATAGAAACCACAAAAACTTTCTATTGTTCTTTTTTATGTTTTCCCTGCCTACTCTGTTTCTTCAGGTAATGCCATACCAGTGGCATGTAGCAATGAAGTTCAAACCTGCAATATTATAATTTCCTTTCAACATCCCCTCTTTATAATGGGATTTATACTGCATCTTATCAGTTGCTTTAGAGGGGTGCTCATTGCATTGTCTAAATACTGTTGGTGAACAATTCTAAATTGTTCTTATAGCTCCATGAAACTTTGTAAAGAGAAAAAAAATTAGGGTGAGTGTAATCCATTTTAACAGATGTTAAAGGAGCAACATTAATTTCCATGATGCAGGAGGTAGTAGCTAACTATGAAGAAGTTTAACCAGAAATAAGCTTTCACATGGCTAGGAGAGATTAGGAGGATGATATAAGCCAAAAGATACTTTTTTCAAAATTTCAGATTAAGATGAAGGTATAATCACTTAGAATTTACTTACTGTATGGTATCAGATGATCAAATTGATAATGAAAATTTTATAGTATTTTTTTTCTAGATGACTGGTTTATTACAAAGAATATTAAAGGATACAAAGAATATTAAAGGATACATATCAACAGCCAGATGAAGACATATGTAAAGTGAGGTCCTGAACAAAGAAACTTCTTTTCCTATGATGACTGGGGCCTGGCCTGATGACACATGGAAATATTCCAATTCTTCAGTATTGAAGCTCCCTGAACCCTCTTCTTTTTAAATTTTTTTTATTGGTTTGAGGCTTTATTATATAAGCATAATTTATTCACTCATTGGCTATTGGTGATTGATTCAACCTCCATCTACCTCAAACCTTCTTAGAAATCAAGGAGTAGAACTAAAAGTTCCAACCCTTTGTTCAAGGTCGGTTCCCCCAGCAACCAGCCCCCATCCTTAGGTGTTTTCCCAAAGTCACCCAATTAAGGTAAACTCAGTTTTGGTAGAAAAGGCCTTTTTATAAATAACAAAGCACCCCTTTTATCTTTACGGTTCTGAAGCTTCAGAAACTAAAAACAAGAGACCAAATATTACAATAAAAGATGCTCCCATGGCTCTTATCACTCAGGAAATTCCAAGTGATTTGGGTGCTATGAGCAAAAAATCACAGATGAAGACCAAATATATGTAAGAAATATATTTTGTTCATTTGAATCAGCTAACATCCTAAGGTTATACCACTCTTATGTGAATTTACACCATCTTAACTTCAAGAATATGTGAAAACTTAATTCTGTATAGCTCTGGCTTCATCTCTTTTCAATTATTAATATTTAAAAAATCACATAGATTTGTATTGTATGTCCAAAAATGTAGATAACAATTGGGTTTAAAAAAATATATTCATCTCTTAAATCAAGTAGAAAATAATAAGTGGAGCTACAAACCAAAGTTACAATAATACTAGATTATTTTATTTATTTATTATTATTTATGCCTATAGCACGTGGTCTTTCTAGGTGGTCTCCCATCCAAGTACTAACCAGGCCCAATCCTGCTTAGCTTCCAAAATCAGACATTGGGCTTGTTCAGGGTGGCATGGCCATAGACCAGGAACTGTAGCTTCACTGGGGTAAGAACCCAGGACCTTCTCCATGTAAAGGAGCTGTGCTAACCACTACAATATGGAACTATATCCAGTACTGGCTTTTATAATCATCTGTGTGTTTATTTTAATAGAGATATTTATTTCTTTATAAGGATTTGAGTTACTGTTCAAAGTTCTTTCATTCCAACCCGAAAGACTCTCTTTACGCAAACTCTCTCAGTTTTGATTTATCTGGGAATGTCTTGATTTCTCCTTTATTTTTTGAAGGACAGTTTTGCCAGGTATTGGATACCTGATTGACAGATTTTCTCCTTAATTGCTTTGAATATATCAACCCACTATCCTTCGTTCTCCAAGATTTCTAAAGAAAAATCTGCTCATGAGCTTATTAGAGAAAATATAAAGAAAGCTATCTTTCTCCCATGTTTATAGATATTAATATTGTACCTTATCATGTGTTATGGAACAAAACATTCTCTTATAGTATCGTGATATCAGTTAAATTATAGCATCATTTTGAGACCAAATTTAAGAACAAAGCAATTACATGTTGTAACAATAGACACTATAACATCTGTCAAAGACAAAATTTATTATAGATTTTCATATTATAAATGTAGATACCATTGAAGTATTCTGCAGATTTTAATTTTTAATGAAGTAAATGTCAATATTTAATATGCCATGCCATGCACTTCTTGCACTGCTGCCACCTGCAGCCATTTGTGTCCAGCCTCTGATCAATCTCCCCCATCACATGGCCAGGCTCCCTGGATCTTAGCATCTCCCAGTTCAACATTTAAAATGTTGGGAGCCTAGCTTGACCTCCCTGAAGTCTATAGTTGTAGTCTTGCCTCGGCCGTCCATAACTTAAATGGATTCTTCCCTTTTCCTTTGACATGCTGCTTCTTGAACTACCTAAAGCAAAGCTTTTTCAAAATAAAGTACAAGAACTTTTTAGCTACCCACTGCTGGCCTAGCTGGTTCCCTCTGGGGTTCCACCGCTGCTGCTGCTGATTCTGTGAGTAGAGGGATTCTTCTCAGAGCCACACTTGGGGGACTAGGCTAGGGGTGGCAGTCTTCTACTCCAGGCTGGCTAGGGATGTGGCAGGCTCTTTGGTCTTCTGCCCTGACTCTTGGTCCACAGGCTGCTGATCTGCCTGGAAGAACTCAGAGAACTCTGGCTAAACCTTCTGAGTTGGGGGCAGTGGGTACAACAGTTGCTAGGGTCAGGGGGACAGAAGGGCCTTACTAAGATGGTGTGGTAGTCCACTTGGGGTTTCTTGGTGCTTAAGATGAGAAATATGGCCATTAAACTATTGTACGTATTGTGTTCTAATGAGTCCTGGATCTGATCCCATTCAAATCCCAGGTTTACCATTTCCTCTGACACCCAGGGGTCCATGGGCTCACTATAAGGCCTGAGTGCCTCCTCTTGGCTTGTGTTTAGCTATGGGTTCCATGTGATTTCTTTTAAACTTTCTTTGTCCTTGGGGTTGAGGGTCATCAATTTCTTTAATAACTTTTGCAATTAAAAAGATATAAAAATGGCACATGGTTTTTCAATATCTACTGCCCCAATTCTGAAAAGTTCTTTCTCAGAAAAGGCAGGGTCCCATTGACTATCTTATATAAAACCACTCCTAGGCTCCATGCATCCACCACAGGGCCATTGTATTTTTGGCCCAGGAAGAGTTCGGGGGGCAAGAGGTGGGAGACATGAGAGGCTGCCATAATGTGCTAAACTTTTTGCAGGTAAACAGAGTGCTGAGTCCAAAGTCCATAATTTTGATATTCATATGAGCATCAAAGAGCACATTCTATGGCTTCAGGTCATGTGGATGATGGCTCTCTGGTGGCAGTAATGCACAGCAGATACCACCGGCCAGAAAATTCCTTAGGCCTCATTCTTTGTCATGTGACCACATTGTCCTGAGGGTGATTGAATATGTCCCCTCCACTCAGGTGCTCCATAACAAGCAATAATGTTTCCTTGGTGTCAATCACTTTGAATAATGTCTATATTCCAGTGATTTAAGGCCTTCATGCAGTGGACTTCCCTCAGGGAAAGTCTCTGGAGTATGGAGGAGCTCTGCTTATTTATGACTTTGACAGCCACCTCTGTCCTGATCAGAATATGCCAGCCCAACCTCACCTTGGTGAAGATGTCCTGACCAGTGGTGTTCAGAGGCTTACAATGACCAATACAGGGGTCCTGGTCAGCAGAGATGTCAGCAAGTTCATTTGACATGATGACTTGATAACTACACTAACTGACAACACTAACAATGCTAACTATGCTTACTAACTCTGCTAACAAACATGAACTATGCTCACTAATACTAACACTGATAATGCTAACTGTTTACTATGTTAATAAACAATAATAACTATGCTAACTATATTAGCTATACAATGAATACTAACTATACGGATTGTACTAATAATGCTAACTAAAAAGGTTATCTAAAAAACATTAAAGAAAAAAATAGGAAAAATAAAAATATAAAAATAAAGGAAAAAACAAAAACTAAGAAAACAAAACTTGAGAAAATTAAAATAAAAAATAAAAAAGAAAAATTAATAAAGAAAAAAGAGAAAAGAGAAAAGAAAACTAAAAACAGGAAAATAATAACCAAAAAAGAAAAGCAAGAAAAAGAATAAAGAGAAAAAATAAAATAGAAAAAAAAAAAGGAGGAAACAAGCCAACAAGTCCAAATCTGATAGATAAATCACCATAAATCAGCTTTCTCGGCTGTAAACACAACCACCTCAGCCCAGCCAGGGCCTTTTATAGGAGCTTTTAAAATAATTTCATGATGATGTTGCCTTATGATGTCAGAGCAAGAAATAGAAAAATCATGACTGATGATTAACCACAGTGTTTCTTATTTTTTGATCCCAAAGTCACTTTACTCTAAAAAATAAAAATAACAGGACCCCAAAGAGCTTTTTGTTTATGTGGGATATTAAAGTATGTTTTTAGAGTTATAGAAAATTTGAGTCATTTGATATTGACATCACTGGCATTATATGTTGTTATTTCATGCACAGACTGGTAATCTTAATTCTAAGTGGACATGTGGTTAAGTTTGTTTAGAAATGGGAAAGTGAAAGACCACTAACTGCTTAACCTGGTATGTGACATACTATTAATGAGTCTTCAGAGGTCCTATCACCTATACCATTTTCCCAGGTGGTCATTAAGAAACAATTTAAAAGATTAAAATAATGCAGAGAAATGTTTTCTTCTCCCTTTGAAATTTTATTGTCCTGTTTAGAGAAACAGTCCTCCCCCAACTGCCCAGGGATAAGGAAAAGACAAATAAGAAAAAAGATGTAGACACCACTGTACACATATGATGTATTATTTGATTGTACACTTAAAACCTATATGATTTTATCAACCAATGTCACCCCAATAAATTTAAAAAAATGTGCAGGAGAGTCACCTGCACACACCAACCTCTAGGGGGAACTCAAGGCTTTCTCTTATCCAGCTTATCTCCCTGCCCTGCTCCTCCACAACTACTCTCCATAACTCTTCTGATTTTGTCCTGTGTTACCTTGTTATCTTTCTTATGTTTGCACTTTTACTTCCTATAAAATACTATCAGTTTGTAAAAAATGTTTATCACTTTCATTGGAGGAAGAGCTATTTCATTATTGCTCATCATAATTCTTACGCTTATCAGAAATCTACATACATATATTTTCATATGAATCAGTATCTACATATACATATATGTATATACATGTATGTGTATATCTCTATACATGTATATATATTCTGTGTGTGTATGAATATACACACATATTATCAGTAAAGATGAGTTTCTCTTCTATAATTCAGTAATGATATAAGTTACTGCATAATAAACAAAAACAATAAGAAGCTTAGTTGAAAAGTCACTGATTTTTAACTGAGATGCCTTTGGAACAATTAGAATCATACATTGTAGATATTTGATGTATGATGTTTCTGATATTCTTGAGTCTTAAAAAAGCCTTTGGGATATTATTTGACTAATTATTGGGAATTTACATCAATTTTTCATGTTTTTGAAGCACAGATTTAAGTATTAGCTTACCACTGTGAAGAATCAGAGAATTTCTTCCTGCCTGTATAATACAACCCATATTAAAATAACTCAAAATCTCATTCACTGGAAACATAAAAATACACACTAAATTTAAATATATGTGGTTAAATATATAACTGAGATTGCCAGATTAAAAGGGAACTTCTCAGACTAAGAGAGAAAGAAAAGGATGTCTAGAAAAACATGAAAGGATTATGTAAGTTGTTGCTGCAGCTCTACTTTGATGAAAGAAGGATCTGGAAGGTAGAGGTAGCTGGAATTCGTAAGGGATTCAGAAGAATAACCTAGAGCAGCAATTCTCAATAGAAATAATTTTTTACCCTGCCTAGAGACATTTGACAATATCTGGAGACATTTTTGGGGTTGCCACAACTGTGGAGGTGGTGTGATGTGGGTAGTGTTAATGACATCTAGTGGGTAGAAGCTAAAGATTTTGCTAAACATTTACTGCACAAGAAAGAAACTCAGAAAACAATCATTTGATCAAAAGGTCAACAGTGCTGGAGCTAGATACTGTACACTAGACTGGGGTTTTTATGCCTATAGGAAAAGCAAGAAAAACTTTGGCCCAAAGGTGTAAAAATTTAGAACTGAGACCTCTAAAACAAAAAGTTATTAAGCCTAGAAATGTTCTATCTTAAATTGAAAAGAAGATCTATAAAAAAAAAAAAAACACAGGGTTTGTCAGAGAAATATTTTGTTCTTTTCCTTTCTGCCTGGAGTGTGGTTTAAGAAAAAGTCCCATGACCCTAACGCAACCTCTCGGTTTGTGGTTCATATTTACCAGCTACATATCTCGGATAGTAAATATTTAGAAAATAAAATAAATACTAATTCTGAGTATGTGATGTCACTGGGATTTCTTGCAAAGGTAGACACAAAACCTTTTTGGCAGGATAATTTCAAAATAATCTTCACAAAAAAAGAAGAAAAAAAAGGATAGAAATTAGTTCACAATAAAAAATTTTAAAGTTAATGCACCAAAAGAAGGGAGTTAGTACATTCAACTTATAGTCATATTAAAGTTTTTAACAATTGAGATAATAAAAGTCAAAAAAGATAATGCAAGCTAATAAAGTTTAATGCCATCAACATATTCAAAAGTAATTAAAATCCTGTGAAAATGAAGACATTATATTATAAAAGAAGAATAAGTGGATCTGCAAAAAGAAGCAAATCAAACTTCTAAAAATAAAAAGTCACTGGAATAAAAATCCAATCAACGATTTACACAGCAAATTAGACACAAATAAAGAGAGACTAGTTTATAAAATAATCATTGAACAATTAGCCAGAATAGAGCAGAGATGGGGGAAAAAAAGCAATCAAAAATAAACCAAAAATATTGGAGAATATGAGAGCTTGAGAAACATGAGCTTAGAATAAAAGGTGCCAAGCTTCACATAATAGAAATTTTGAAAGAAAGACTAGAGATTTGGGGAGATACAATATTCAAAATAATGGAATTTTCACTTGTAATGGTGGATTAGCCTATTTGGACAAACTTTGTTAGTTTTGCTGTATATATTTAGATGCCCCAATGTTGGGTGCATAAATATGTACAATTATATCTTAGTGTAATGACCACTTTATTAGTATATAATGATTTTGTCTCTTTCTTTTTTTTAATTACCATTTCTAGTTTAAAATCTATTTTGTCTGATATAAACATAACTATTCTTGCTTTTTTGGTGGGGAGGGGTTATCATTTGCTTGAAATGTCTTCTTTCATCCTTTATTCTCAGGCTATGTGTATCTTTAAGGCTAGAGCCAGTCTCTGGTAGGCAGCATATTGTTGGATATGTTTTTTTGTTTGTTTGTTTTTTATCTATTCAGGCATTTTATGTCTTTTGAGTGAAGAATTTAATCCATTTACACTTAAAGTAATTATTGATAGGTAAGGACTTGTGTTTGATAGATCCATTGTTTTTTGTATCTTTTTTGTTTGTTTGTTTTGTTTTGTATTTTGATGCCTTTGATATGAGTATGCTTTGACTTCCTTTTTGTGTTCTTTTGTGTAATTACTATAGGATTTTCCCTTGTGGTTACCACGAATCTTACATAAAATATCTTAAACTTATACCACCCTATATTAAACTGATAACTGTGATGACGTACTACTGAAAAGTTCACAAAGATGTAGTAATAGGTTAAGGTTAAGAGCCTACATGCTAATTGCCATGTCTCGCTTCTGGACACCTGCCTGCTTGGAAAGTTATTGTTTGACTATTACCCCTGGGAACTTAACAGTTACCCATGGGAACCTAACATTTTAACAGTACGCTTTCTGCTTCTGTACATCCCGCTTGCACAACCTGTGGGTTGACAGGTAGAGAATAGAAGAAAAATAGACCTTTGTGTTTAGACAGAATAATTTATAAGATTTAGGGCTTAAAACCCTTGTGCCTTTATGTTTCGGGGCTGCTCCTTTGGAAGGACAGCCACCGGCTAATAAACTGCCTCTAATATCAGAGCACTCAGGTTGAGTCTAGTTATTCCAGTCATAACGTAACAATTTCAATAGCATTTGTAAACATGACTATTTACTTCTCATTCTCACATTTTCAGTTATTGCTATCACAATTTAAATGTTTTTTTTATGTTGTGTAACTAATAACAGATTATTGTAGTTATAGTTATTTTTTACTATATTTGCTTTTTTTAAAAAAACCTTTTTTGTAAATAAATTCTCATGTTGAGTACATATAAAATTTTTAGAGAAATACAGTGAAAATTTATTGTATAGCTTGGAAGAGCTAACACACTAGTGACAAATTATTGGGCAGAATCCTGTCATTATGCGGGACACAGGTTTATGTTAACTTCTTAGCTAAGATTCAGATACATAGTGGGTATTATCAATTTTGACTGCCCCATTAGGCCTGGCATAGGCTAAAATTTGATAGTTCTGATAAGTCACTCTCCTTTCAGGATGCCAGGTTCATGGCACATTTTTTTGCTTCTTCGTAGGACTGGTGAATGAGATATTCTACTTCTCAATTTATAATGAGAGTGATATTTGAGGAGCTCAGTTACAATTTCCTACTTCTATGCTCTAGGACATTATAACTTATCTAGTAAGGGCAAAGTCAAGTTCCCAGACCTCTAAATCTGTTATCTGGTTTAATATTCCTTTAGCACAATGTTAACCATTTTGACTTTGGGTATTCTCTATGAAAGGAAAGTAAAACACTCAAGAATTTCTTTAGCTACCAAAAAGATAAATAAAATTAAATTAATAATTATATTATAACTGAACTGAATGTAAATGTTAACTTAGAATCCAGTTAAACAGTGACTTACAATAATACAGATGCTATACATATAGAATCAATTTTAAAAGGTGTCAATGAAGTATTTATTTTAAAAAGGCCTTGGTTACAACCAAATTCTTTGCAAACATTATTTTAAATAATTATTAAAACATCTTCAAATATATTTTGCAATATATTTTTTCTTTATTCCACAGATGAGGAAATCAAATTTAAGTTAAAAATTTTTGTCAAAAGTCATAAGACTAGTAACTGTTTAGATTTTGAAACCAGTAAGACTAATTGCTATACATGTGGGTCACAAACTTCACACTATGCATAAAAATTACCTATATTTTCAAAATGCTTATTTTCAGGGCCCAACGATAGATATTCTGATTCTAAGTTTTTACAACAAGGCTTGGAATATGTATTATTAAAAAATGTCAAATGAATTTGACAAATTCTTAAAATTGAAAAACGGTATACTTCACTGTGATTAAACATTACTTAGTGTCAAAAGTAAACAAAGGTAAAGATAATATATCAATTATATTATATATAATTATATAGAACTATATATTAATCTCACAAAAGAAAAGAATTTCCAATACCTGAAAAATCTGTTATGATCAAGTAGAGTAGGTTACAGAAATACAATATTTAAAGAAAACTTTCCTTCTAATTCTAGCCTCTGTCTAGAACAATTATTTTGAAGGAGTGGGATGATACAATATTGAAAACTTGATGGCCACACGATGTACAGTTTTAAGTTTTTATATTTATGATAACTAATTACATCAGCAAATGAAAATCTAATATAGGAGAAAAGAGACTTTTCATAAGATCTGCAGAAAATATTCCATATTTTGAAATGAACTTTAAATGGCATATGCTTTCATTAGCTTTAAAAAACTTATCTAGAAATATGAAAAGAGATGTACACAGAAGTGAATAATACTGTTATTTTTTTCCAATCTATTAAAAGACTTTATTTCAATATTTTAATCATTATTTTCTACAATTCTTGATTAAAAATTTTTTTTAATTCTATGTTTCATATGAAAGAATAAATCTGGGAGAATAGGTAAAAAATTATTAGAGAAAGGAAGAAGAAGGGAGAAGGGGGAATTTGACTTACACTGACAAATATGAAAATATCTTATTAAGATAAAATTATCTTTTTTTAAACCCTGATCTATTATAGTGCTATGTTGAAGCAAGAGTATCTTTCTCGATGGAACCAGATTTTTACTGGGCAACACCAACCTCATATACACATATAAACATCTAGCATCTGATAAATGTGACATTTTAAATAAAGAAGAAATTATGAATTATTCAATAAATCATGCTGAGACAATTATCACTGTGGAGAAATTATATACTCTATGCCAAAATAAATCTCAGAAAAATTAAAAACTAACATTTAAAAATAAAACAATAAGTAAATTAAAAAATCTTTCTATAAATAAATTTAGAAACAGAAATCATATTAAAAATATTGAAATAGTTGACTACTAGCAGTTAAAAATGGTATTTCAAAAACTAGGCAAAAGTAAACAAAAGTAAAAGGAATAAAGTAAGCTTGAAAAATATATTTGAAAATTTGACAGAAAAAAATATTTTTTATATAAGAAGAGTTTTCTTATATTAAAAATTAACAGATTTAAAGCTCCAATAAAAATTAGTAAAAGACAGAAGTAGATTACTCAGTATAAATATACAGATGGCCATTGAATTTCAGGGGAAAAAAGTTCAATCTCACTTATAATATAAATGCAAATTTAAAGAATGAGGTTTTATTTTGCCTTTCAAATAGGTAAAAATGGGGGCAGGAAATTAATCACAGGGCAATAATTGCAATTTTTAATATAATGAACATATATTCATGTTGTAATAAGAGTGTAAACTAGAAGCCAACACTAAATAAGAAATTTCAAGAAATCTTTGCTCTCCTTTTTTGATTGGGCTATTCACTCATTTATTTGGTTAATACTTATTGGGTAATTATTCCCAGGCAACACACTGAGACTCACAGGCAAGAATCATTTTACGGGTGGATGCACATATGTGATTTGAGAGTAATGGGTGAGGAGAAAGAGACAAGCAAATCATATTTACAACCCAGTGTGATATATACTGAGGGATGACTTGGAGAGCATGCCTTCTGGATATAGAGAAGCCCTATCACAAGGGGGCCAGGGAACTATCTACTGGAGATGGTGCTTGAGCTAAGGCTCAGAGTCCCTACAGACAAGAAGGAGCTTACCACTAACACACAGACTAGCTGGCAGAATGAGTGGATACTGATAATGATGGGTTTGTCTTTCTAATGAAGAGGCTGCCATGAAATTCTTGTTTGCTAAGTTTAGGAGATGGAACTTTATTCTGTAAATCTTGAGATTTCTCTGAAAATTTTCAATGGAAGTTGATAAGTCTTGCAGTCAAAGAGAGGTGCAGAAACTTGATGACTGCTGGGTCTATTCCACCTGCAAGGAAGAGTTAAAACATTCAGAAAAATGCATCTCTGCTTTTGCTACTGTATATTCTTCCATTTGTTTATTAATTCTTTGCTAAACAATGATTGCTGAGCTCTCACTATATACTCTCATGGAGCTCATGAGCCCACAGGAGGAATCTGAGGGAGATTCAGCACTGCCTGGGTGAACTTAGGTTGAGAGAAAGAGGCAAGTAAGCAAAGAGGATGAAGAAGAGATTGGCATGCAATATAACAGAAGTACTTGACTGAGAAGGAGGTGGCAGGCAAAACTTTATGGAGTGATGACACTGTTATTACACATTCTTTGATCTGATGACACCATGGCTCTACACGTAGAGTAACAAATCCAAAGGCAGAGTCCACACCAGGAAAAGTGCCACACTGATCCAATATAGGATCTCGTGCAAGTTGTAGATCTTGAATTCTTTTGAGAATGAGATGACAGTGAACTTTTTCTCTAGCTTCAGGTGCCCTGATGACTTTAGGGTTTCAACAACTCAAGCCCCAGTAGGACTGCCCTAATAATTTGAATTTTATTAAGAAATTCAATTATTCTTTTCTTTTCCTTCTAATATCTCTGAAAATAATTCTAGTTTTAAATACCAGCCAAGGTACATTTCAACAATGATCATAATAATTTTTCAACATCCTTCCCCTCACAAGTAAATAGACAGAAAAAAGAAAGAAAGGAAGTGTGGATGGAAATAGGAAGGAAGGAAGGAGAAGAGGAACAGGTGAGAGAAAGAAAGAGAGGGAAAAGATCAGGACTTTCTTATGTGCAGTTATCTGAGATTTTACTAATTTTTTCTCCAGGTGGATGTGGAATTAGTATAATTGAAGTGCTGAATAGGGCCTCAGCCCTGGAGCTTGCCAGAACTTGGAAATCAAAATAAGAGGCCTGAACAATGGTTCACATAATTCTCTCGCATGATGTGATTTTTTCTGACTATTGTACTGAACCCTTTTAAAGATCATTTTAATACCTCTTTGTAGGGGCAAAATATCTTGCTCTTTATAAGAGATAAAATACTCTCCCACTCCTATCCTATTTGCCAAGTAAGTGATTTGTCTGAGAGAGAGAGAGAGAGAGAGAGAGAGAGAGAGAGAGAGAGAGAGAGAGAGAGAGAGAGAGAGAGAGAGAGAAATGAAGGTAAGGGGTGCGGGAGAGGAAAAGGAGGGCAGTGTAGCTTCTATTCATGAGATCATCATGGCTTGCCTCTGCACTATGATGCTACTGTAGCCTAAAAACTTCCCAGCTGAGTTCCTGCCAGCTCATTCTGTGAGCAGGGCTGGCTTGCCCCATGACATTTCAACAGGAACATTTGGATCAGACTCACATAGAGATGCTGACATTTTGCAAGTTCTTCAAAAGGCAAACTCTGTAACCCGTAGTTCTTTTCAGGAGCAATATGTGGTTTTCTCTGAATAGCCCAAATCTAAGAGAGACTGAGAGAAAATGAACCAATGTTTCCCATTAGAAAAGTAAAGAATTAACCCATGCCTTTATTGACTGCCTCACATCCATGAAGCTTTCTCTAGTCTGCTAACTGGACATGATTTCTTACTCCATGAAACCCAAGGAGTCTTCTAACACTTATTTTTCTTTACAATCTTGTATAATCTCAGGGGTACAAATCAGGTTCTAACAAAAAGAAGACAGCACATTTAGCAGGCATGTTAAAATCAATTTGGTGTAGCAACTATTATAGAGGTAGAGACAGGGTTAAGGAAGCCAGCAAGTGTTATTGAGATATCCAGGGACTAACCACAGCAGGAAGCCATTACAGCACTATACCTGAACACTAAAGACAGGAAATGGATTAATTAGATTTAGGTGAGAACTGGAGCTATTGAAAAGAACAGCCTATTTCTAGTTGTAGTCATTGAACGTCATGCCATTGACAGAAACATGGCTCTTAGACAGGAGGAAGTGTGTGTGTGGTGTGTGTGTGTGTGTGTGTGTGTGTGTGTGTGTGTGTGTGTGTGCATGTGTGCCCCTTCTCCTGTTAGTGCCTTCTATTTTCTTCAATTAATTGAACCCAATCAGAAGCCACCAGATGGCAACCCAGAAATGTAGCTTCTTCAAAGTCAGTCCCAGTGAGCTCAGAGTAAAGCAAAGATGGGTTTAGAATGGGTCAGGTATAGAAGCTGGCAAACAGAATTACCAGTCAGGTATATTCCCTTAATAGGTGAAATATGTTAAAAATCCATAAGCAAATTTTCTTTTTTGCTAACAGTCCATAGAGCAGTACAAGAAGTAAGGAGAAAAGGAGAAACAGCTCTTTGAGTAGCTATTGAGTGTTATGGTTACATTATTATAATCATATAATTATTATTATCATCCCAATATTAAACTGAGTTAATTAAGAGAGAGATCATTTCTTAGTTTATTTCTATATCTAATTCCTATAACTCTATATCTCTGTCTCCCATCTATGGCCAGAGTGAGCACTTTCAAATATTTATCAAAAAATACAGCAAAATAGCTTCTAATTTAGCATCAGTAAGAACATCTATTAACCAGTACATCCCCTTGGAAATATTTCTCTGGTACATAATATTTCTCTAGCTCATATGCCAATAAAATCTTGTTGAAATGTTTTGACGGTACAGCTATATTGTTAAAGAGGACTCTGAAGGACGCTTGTGTCCTTGTAATTGTGAAGATAGTCTCAAGCAAAGTAGAACATAATGCACATGAAATCAGAAAAAGAAAGAAAGAAAGAAAGAAAGAAAGAAAGAAAGAAAGAAAGAAAGAAAGAAAGAAAGAAAGAAAGAGAAAGAAAAAAAGAAAGGGAAGGAAGGAAGGAAGGAAGGAAGGAAGGAAGGAAGGAAGGAAGGAAGGAAGGAAGGAAGGAAGATAGTCCATTATGTAGACTATTGAAGCAGATATATAAGAAATATAGATATGAATACTTCCTTATGAGAACAAATCTCATATTTGTATCAGAGAAACAATCCTACTACTACTGTGTTATAAGCAATTTCAAAGCACTTTCAAAGAGAATAACTTAATTAGAAAAGAAAGTTAATCTAGATGCTGTCAACAAATTTGTCTGCCTTCTCTGAAAGAAATTAAGGAATGCCCTTATTTTGATTGTTTTGTAAAGAAAAAGAACTCATTATATAATTTCAAAGGAAGTGTTAAGTAGCTAGTCAGACATGAGTGTCAAGAGAATGGAAGCCTCACCCAGAGACTACTAAAAGAAAACACTATTGCTAGTTAGAGCATTCCTCCTGCATCCTGAGAGACAAAGGACTAGCAGGCCATTATCTATAGCTCGTTTAATATGGCCACAGATGCGTGCAGAGAAGGTACAACCCTAACCTGCCCACAACCTCAGCCTCGTTACAACATCATTATAATACCCTTCTATGCCTAGAAGTTCATGAATCTAATAATGGCAGACTGAATTCTGGGTAAGCACATGCACACTAGGCAAAGAGTTATATAGCAGCCAGTCAAAATGACTTCACATGCCAAAAACTTATAACCACTGTGGCCTTTATAACCACTCACCACAGCCCAAATATAATACAGACCTTCCCACATCTGGGTGATTATAGCTCTCTTCGCTGAAAGCCCACTCCTCCCTTGGGGTGTACCCTGTATTTAATTTCTTTTATATTTACACCTCCAAAATTCCACAGGGCTGCAGCCTTCCTTAGCATGGCCTTCCTTCTTCTAAAATATACCTTTAATAAGTCTTCTTCTAAATCTTGCTGATCTATGATTCTTTGCTGCATCAGCAGGGAAGAACTGAGAAAAAATGCTAATTGCACTTCTGCATCATTACCCTATCCCCATGCCACTGGGGCAACACCAGAGTTCAAATCTCCTCCAACTGTAACAAAAGGACAGTAAGAAACATAAGAGAGAAGTTAATAATAAATTTGAATCTTATCATATTCATAATCACTGGTAAACACAACTCATAAATATAAGATTGTCCATTGATAAGTGGGTGATGGGTAGAAACTTGGGAGTGCCTTAACCTGAACACCAACAAGCTGAGAAATTATGCTTCATTGACAAATAGGTTGACAGGAATTGCTAGGGTTGGAAGAAAAGATTCATCTGGCTAAACATACTATGCCAGGTTCATCTGGGTAAATGCATCTATAATCGCTAAGATAATGGTGTGTTCATATGAAAATGATTAAGCAGAATAAACTATTACTAGTGGAACATTCTAGTTTCAGGATATAGTCTCAAAGCAGTCCTTCAGCATGAGTACAGTCATTACAGATAATGATCTTATTTCAAAATTTTTATATAAGAAAACCATACAATATGCATCTTTTGAAATTCACTTTTTTTCTCACTTGGCATAATTATCTGGATTTCATCCAAGTTGTGTGAATTGTATAGTTTGTTCTCTTTTATTAATATTAATATTCCATGCCATTGATATACTACAATTTGCTTAATCATTCTCCCATTGACAGACATCTGGGTTTTTTCTAAGTTTCTACTATTACAAATAAAACTTTTCTGAACATTCATGTACAAGTTTTTATGTAAACATTAGTTTTAACTTCCCTGAATAAATGACCAAAAGTTCAATTACTAGATCATATAGTAAGTAGTTGCATGTTTACTTTTTAAGAAATTGCCAATCATCCTTTTCAAGTGGCTGAGCTGTTTTTATATTCACACCAAAAATAGATGAACATGTCATCAGGTCTCCAGAAGTGCAGATGCTGGGTTGTAGGTAGTTGTTTAGCCTTATAAGAGAGAAAATTATTTTCAGTGCCAATCTGTAATAAATTAGTGATCCCGTTTTTCCAATGTGCTTGCCAGCATTTGGTGTTATCACAATTTCTAGCCATTTTAATATAATGTGTAGTAATATTGTGATTTTAATTTGCATTTCTATGATGGTTAATAATCTTGAATATTTTGCCATTTGATTGTCATCTGCATATTCTGTTGAAATATTTGTGCATATCTTTTTTCTATTTTAATTGGATTATTTCTTTTTCTATTATTGAGTTTTGAGGATTATATGTTTTAGAAACTAGTCATTTGGAAGATATGTGCCTTGCAAATACTTTTTTCCATTTTTTAGCTTATCATCTCATCCTTTTAATAGGGTCTTTGGCACAGCAAAAAATTGAAATATTGATTAGGTTCAGTTTATCATTTTTTCCTTTTAATGGTCACACCTTTGGTGTCAAGAGTACAAATTCTTCACATAGAAATAATTTCTTATATTTTTCTTATTTTTTTAATTT
This sequence comes from Macroglossus sobrinus, assembly GCA_004027375.1. NCBI lineage: Eukaryota > Metazoa > Chordata > Mammalia > Chiroptera > Pteropodidae > Macroglossus > Macroglossus sobrinus. The sequence continues at coordinate 437,659 of PVKZ01001046.1, read as the reverse complement.
AGAATTTTGCATATTACATTTAAGTTCACGATTAATTTTGAACCAATTTTTATACGAAAGCATGAGGTTTAGGTCAAGATTTTTTCTTCATGGATGTTCAATTGCTCCAGCATCATTTGTTAAAAAGGTCATGCCTCCTCCATTGCAGTTTGAACCTTTATAAAAATTAGTTGGAAATATTTGTGTGAGTCTATTTCTGGTTTTGTATTTTGTTCAATAGATCTATATGTCTACCTTTTCACCAACACCATACTATCTTATGCACTGTAGCAGAATAATAAATATTCTGTTTAGACAGAGTGATTCCTCCCATTTTATTTATTTTTCAATATTGCTTTATAAATTCCAGGACCTTTGATTCATTTTTAAAGAACTGAAGATCTTTTATAATAGGATGGCTCCCTCTGGATGTATAGCCATGAGTTTTGTTTTGAGGATGTTGGCCTGAATTTGAATAAGCCAAAATTGGTATAGAGATCATAAAACATTGTCTATTTGTTATTGTCTCTAAGATCTTGAGACAAGTCAGTCTCACAATCAAGCCTGTCCAGTGACATACTGAGCCACATAATTTGGAAAGCAAATGGGATAGCTAATGGAATTAAAGAAAAAAAAAGGCAGAATCTGAGATATCAAGGGAAGAAAAAAGAATTGTCTTCTCTTAATCTTTCATCTGTTTATCTTTTTTTATGCTGAATTCACTTTTTGCTGTTGCAAAGAATCTTTCTCTTTGGGTTTGGGATGGGTGTCTGACAGAATCCTTAAATTTATAAGTTTAGAATACCATGAACCCCTAATGAGAGAGAAAATGTATTACTCAGTAATTCTAGAAGAAAAGTTCTGGAAAGAATTCAGATTGTCTGAAATTAGGTCCTGAGACCATCTCTCAAACTATACCTATGGTAAGAGGGCTGGAGTATTTTAATTGGGATGGGAGATGTGAGTGACATTATCATGACTGACATTATACAACATGTCATAGTGTAAGTGGAAATTTAATCCTGCAACGTCAGGGGCCCTTTTTTTTCTTTCAAAAAAATATCTTGAAAAATGAAACATTACCTGATTAAAACCTGTCCCAAGTATTTTACTACTTCAGTGTGTCTTGAGACTTTCTGTTTTGGTAATGCAGTCTACTATAAAAGTGATTGGTCACGTTACTTGTCAAACCTTTTTAATGAAAAGTAAACAGCTCACCATTTGATACTGAAGAAAACTTACAGGTGAACCCTTTATATGATACTTGCTCACTCTGTTGACATATTAGTCCTGGAGCTCAGAGCAATCAGGAAGGACCTGTTTGGCAGATGTATGAGTGAAAAATGACAGTATCTGTCATAGAAAACTTTGAAACTTCCCTCTAGCTCAGTCTCTGTTATGGATCAAACTCAACCCTCACAAAAGCCAGTCTTTGTCTTCTCATATGTGTTGTATTTAACAGATAGAATGCCTTACACCTCTCCCAGTTGCTATCCCTCCATCATAGCCCAGCTCACTATTCTCTTATAATCAGTCTCGTCAAAACTATGAAATTCTCCCTCTGAATTCAGGAGTCATCTTTTTCTCTCCTGTCTTTCACTGTAGTAATTTGTACTCATGTCTCACCAAACCTCCACTACACCTCCCTGCTCCAAAAAACACCATACACAGATACATTGTTCTTGAGTTCTTTTTTCTGTATTATCTTTCTTCCAGCTAACAGCATGACAGAGGAGTCTGTGGACTATTGCTTTTCTCTAATTTCTTTAGCAATTACTTGTCCATTTCTCACTGGAAGGACTAATTTGTATTTTAAACATGAGAATGAAACCTGCACAGGAGTACTCCTTTAGTTATCATATGACCAGACTATCAGGAATATTTTATTTTCTCCAGATATACTATCCTGATAGTATATCTGGAGAAATATACTATCACTTTTAAGGCCGTCATTTATAACTTCTAAGTTCCAGTCATGAATGCTGAATTAATTGAGCCACGAAAGGCACCGGAACCATCATTGAAGCTCAGTCTGCTAACATCATAGGATTGCTTCTCCCAGGCCAAGAGAGCTTAATTTCCCAGCCCCAGAGGGTAAATGCTGTAATCATTTATTAATATTTCATCACTAGTTAGGGTGCTTAGAAGTTCAGGTGTGATAGGAACAGTCCTGGTTTGCTGATGTTTCTCCTTTCACTCCCCAAATTATCCCAGTTTGAATAACAAATTATACGGTTATTTCTGCCTGACATTTGGAAAGTCCATCCACACAAATACTTCACTGCCATCGTGCCTGATGTGTATGATATGGCCTGACTGGGCCTTGATGCTGATCTCTGCCATGGCTGATGATGTAGTATTCTGCTGAGGCTGCTATGGTTCTTTAAGGAGCAAAAGAAAAGATCCCCTCATTCACATTTTCTATATAATGTTCAGCCAAGTGTGTTCCAGCCAAGATTGTCTGGGTTCGATAGTTAAGGATCTTTACCAAGCACACTTGTTTTCAACAGAAGTTTACAGTGAATAGTTTTTAGGGTCTCCAATCTTGGATAAACTGAAATCCTAAGATGTTTAATTGGCCTTTAATTTTCATGTATTTTATAATATTAGCTCTAGGGAAAAATCTTGATTTATTCAAAGAACAAAGTGTAAAAATTACCCAGTTTGTTTTTTTTTAGAGGGTGAATTTGAACTTTAACAATACTCAATATGTAAACCCATTTCAGCTATGCTAACAGAAAGAAGTTTAGTATTTTGTTCCTCTTTCAGTTTAACACCCATGTCATATTCTGAACATTAATACATGACTTTTTTGAGGCTGACCTAGTTTTATTTAGTTATCTAGAAGACATGTTTTTAATTTCAACACGAATGTTTCTGACCTTGATTTGTTCCCTTTTATAGAGAAAATATCCTAAATCTTTTTAAGATTGTAAAGCAGTGTTTTCTGTTTTTTTTTAAAGTCTAATTGGACTTACCTACTCTGAACATGCATTAATAATCTTGTTTTTCTAAATATTTTCATATAGCTGGTGATTTTTTCTCTATTTTCACAAATTTACAAGTATAATACAATACCGAATGCTCTCATGTCGTGCTTAGATACTGATGGAGAAAGACAATGTGTAGACTCACTCAAGTTATACTTGGCTAACTTATGATCTCAGTTGCTTTTGGGAAATGGGGAAAAGTCAGAGCTGAGGAAAGACTCCTTAAGGAACTCCAGAGTTGTGTCATACAACTTCACGCATGAGCAATTTTCTGTAGTTCTTGTAGCCAATTGATGAAGTGCCCTCTTGGTTACTGGTGTGAAAGGCTTCACTGTGCAGCAGCCACCATATGTGCCTTCATAGTTTAGTACATGTATCAGCTGCTCTAGGAAGCCCCAACAATTGGTACACGTGATTAAGGATTTCATAGAATCAAGATCTTCTACAACCTGACCCATGGTTCTCCCTCATCCCAGCTCCTGTTGGTTGAATTAGGGATGTCAATTGTATTCCTCTATATGGCTTTTTTATTATTTAGTGCTTGATAACCTTTTTTTGCATGTAATCAGTGGGCCGCTGTTCCTTCCTTGGCCTTTGCCTATCACTATTTAATTTTAGCATTAATAATAATAGTTATAAATATTATTAATACCAGTTTTTATATATTGAATTATATTATAAGTAAGTACCATACAGTGTACTAGCAATATCTTGATGAAGTAGATGCAGTTATCTATATTTTACAAATAAGAAAAGTAAGGTACTAAATAATACCTTCACATTCATGTTTCTACTAAAAAACAGAAAGGGGTTTTAAATTGAGGACAGTCTAGAGCTAAAATTCATGCATATATCCACTGTACTAAGTGTGTGGCATACAGAGGATTTTCCTGGTTTATAAAAGAAAAGTATTGTTTTTATTTTTCACATTGTTTTTCTTGTCAAATTGGTTGTACTAAATGAGTTAAATGTGTAATGTAAGAGTAATAATTTAAATCTAAATCCTAACTTTTCTTTCTTTTTTTTAGACTCTCTCTTAAATATCACTAAATGAGGCTGTCAGGGTCAAATCCCATATCTAGATATTGAGTCCCTTGAATATTTACTAAACACATCAGATAAGGACTTTATTATATTTGTTGTCTGTCTCTGCCAGACCCAGCCCAGCATATACTTGCCTAGACATCCCAGCATGATGCTTCATCTTAGATGGAGAATGAGATAAGTCAGCCTGAACTGGCACCACACATGAATCAATGCATGTACCGAGCCAGAGTTACTCTCATATTAAATACATTGGGGCCTCCTAATTTTAAATAAAGTCAGATTGTCTAGAGAGACAAGGAGGGACTCTTGAGCCAGTCCATGAGGCATCCATGTTTTCCTTAGTTCTTGGTATTATCTATCTCTGTGATGGGACTCTGAATTTAATATACTTTTCTTTTCTCTGACTTCCTGCATTCATTAGGCTTCACTATTTCTTTCCTTGTCAGGTTTATTTATCATAAATAAGTGATACAGATCTTTGCTGAAAAGTGTTCTTAAACAAAATATTCTCTAATATATCGAATTTAAGTGTATATGTGGAAAGATGTACTTTGTCCAATTTTGAGCTGTACATACTTTTAAAACTTAGTTTATTTCTTGTTAAAATATCATTTCTACTGTACTTTGCTTGCATTATTGTAATGGATACAAAGACTGTGCAGTATGAATCTAAATTGAATGACATACTCAAGAAATTGATGTGGGACTTGGCAAATGTGACTACATGATCTCCAAGTTCTGTATGAGTCACCTACGAAACGAATTTCAGTTTTGTCTCCACCCCAATGTGCAATACACAATATGCATCATGCTCATCTGATTTAGTAGAATTACTTATTTATTGGGGGATATCTCTTATATAACTTCCAAATTAAATGATATAACTTCTGCCCCAGCACTGAGGAACTTCCTGCTTACCCTCTACCCCCAATTAGATGGCATCATCTTCCAGAGATCAACATCCTCTAAACTTTGTGCATATCATTTCATCACTTTTTATTATGATAAAACTCTGCAGAGTCACCTGGGCAATTGTGGAAAGGAAAATGAGAATCAAAGCTAGAGAGAGAACATTTTTGTCAGTGGAAAAATCTATAAAAGCTGAAGTTTGAGCATTATCTCTGGTATTTTCTACTATTTATGTGTACTGAGATAAGAAGCTTCATCTTATCTAGTGAAGCGCTAGGTCGAAAGAGATATATAAGAGAAACAGATCAAGAAATAAAGGAAAAACCCTTCTGAATGTTCAGAACTTATTTTAATAAACCCTTCACTGCACAGTGTGTCAGTGTGTTGGCATGGTTTAAAAGGACATAAGAAGGGGAATACTTGACAGTGTGCTTGTGATCTCAAGCATTGCTTAAATATAACTAACTGAAAATATGAAATACTTGGATTTCATCTTTGAAAGTGGTTGAGTCTGATTTTTTGTTGAACTAGTTAATGATAGAATTCAATGTCAAATGTTTAAAGTTAAGCAATCAAATATCTTTATGTTATTTGCCATTTCTTTTATGAATAAAAGTAAATCACCTTTTTTGAATATTAATAATTCTGTTTTGGTGTAATTTTCTTTATTCCAGGCTTCTGGGAGTTTCTATGTCTGTGTATATGTTGTAAAATAGTCTCAAAAGTATTACTAGAAAGTTTTTTTCAGATAATTTTTTAAATCTCAGCAAATGGGTATTTTATTCAACTTCTAGGAAAAATGAGAAGTCAAACAGATTCATGTGAATATTCCTAACTTGATATAGTTATGATTCACACTAGAAGAATCTGTTTTATACTGAGCCTCTAGCCAAGGACTGGCCTTTCAGAAGACTAGGAGTTAACTCTCTACATCACCGCTCTGCCAGCAGATAAGTTCTGACTACTAAACAGACTTTCTCTATATTAAGATAGAAGAACTAACCCTATAAAACTCAGGATTTCATTTTACTTCTGTGGTTTGAGGGTGTGCCTGGTTCACATTATGATTTTCTGTAAAATGTCCTTCCCTAGACAGGTAGCATAGCATAATTTTTTTAAAAAACAGTCTAATGAACAAAGTATACTATATCCTGCCATTACCACCTCTAGCAATTCATTTAAATACTTTCAGTATGGACAGTAATAATAATAATCTTATAGAAACACATGAGTATGAAATAATGCACACAAAACACATAAAGTACATAATGTACATAAATTACCTGGAATGTAGCAATCAATATCTGGGAGCTCTTCATATTATAATCATATAATCACACAATCCTTTTCTTCATATAAATTTCTTCTACAACAAGGTAAATCTTCTTACAATGGTAAGAAATGTTACTTCTCGTAAATGTAACCATGCAGGGAGACTTCCTGTAAGAATTTTGGCTGTTGAAATACAGTTGCTGATAATTTTATGGACCCGGTTAAAAGGCTGGAAAGCAGCAGAAAAAATTATGAATAAAGGCAAAATAAGCACGTTTCAAGGCCTTATATCATGGCATACAGTAAAGGACCTGCGTTTTTTTTTTTTTTAATTGCATATGTAGGGAGGATAAAGGTGTTTCCTTAGCTACAAGAATTCTAGACTTGTGGAAGAACATATTAACTGTCTATAGATAATTTAACAATGAAACTTGGAGAGAGTCTGAAAACAAACAAAAAAAAACTAAAATCTTCTAGTTAATAGTCTGAAGGAATTTGCAATATTGTTTAGGACAAGCTGATTAAAGATTGTAACCACTTTAGGGAAAAGCGTTAACTGTGTATAGAATTTTACAGTAGCTATGTCCTTATTGCCATCAACACAGTGAAAAAGTGTTTGTTCTTTGTTACACTTGAAGGATCTTCAGGAGAGAATGTCCAAAGTTTGTGCTCAAATAGCAGAAAGAAACCAAATTTAGTAAACCAATGTTGCTAAAAATGGATACCAATCATGTGCGATTGGTCTAGTAATCATCAGTTTACAAAGTGCATCACTGGCTAGGATCTAATTTCCTCTCTTTGTCTCTAAACAGATCTTCATAGCCAGAGCTGTTAGATTAGATGGATGTGGGGGTGGACAGGAAGAAAAGTCACATAAATGGGACTGGGGTACTGAATCTTCACAACTGGATGAGTAAAAATTTTATACCAGACAGATAAATTTTCCACTAATGAGTTTAATTATGAAGACTTTTTACTACTATCTTGAATTTCACTTTTATTCACTAATTACATTCTTTGCAACAATCCTGCAAGATATTTGATTCCCATTTTAGAGATGAAGATATTCAATTGGGTCAGAGGGATTAAGTGATTTTTCAAGAGGGCAAATTAATTAGGATGAACCTGGATTTCAAATCTCAGTATTCTTACTCTTATTATTCATCCTTAAAGTTTGATTTCTGTCTTATTACTTCATATTTTCATTTGCATTAAATCTCTAGATTGTATCGCTCTGATGTGCAAACTATTAATAGGCATATTTCTATATATGTCTGTGGCTTTACCAGAACATCACCACTTCTCTGCTCATATTGCTGCTGCTTCTTTTTGATTTAGGGGTTAAATAACAGACATATTTTAGATAGTCAATCATTTGTCATGGTATTATATAATAAATAATTTGCCTGGCCATTTTCCTGAGAGGGATACTCTAAACTCTTGGTATTTTTCTGAGTGTCAAGAGTGTCTTTGTTATTGATAGTGGGCTCCTCAGACCACATCTGAGTTTATGCTAACGAGATGACTCAGGACCATACTGTGCCAGAAAGTCCAACCATGTGATTAGAGGGTTGGGATCTTGAGTCACTTGATGTCAGTCAGCCTACCTTCAGGGAGGGGAAGGAGCTGAAGATTAAGTTCAGTGTCATGGCCAGTAATTCAATCAAGCATGCCTACATAATGAACCCCCAATAAAAACACTGAATGCCTGGTTGAGTAAAGTTCTTGGTTGGTAATATACCTCAATGTGCCAGGAGGGTGACGTGTCCCAACTCCAAAGTGAATTGACACAAAAGCTTTTTATTTGAGACCCTTTCAGAGTTTTCCATTTGTACCTCTTCTTTTGGCTAGTCCTCATTTGTATCATTTTTTTTTTTGTTATAAAACTATGATTGTAAGTATAGTACTTTTATGAGTTCTGTGAGTTATTCTAACAAATCGAATAACCAAATGGGGTAGTAAGAATCCCCAAATTTGTAGCCATTTGGTCAGAAGTGTGAGTGGCCTGGGAATCCCCAAACTTGTGTGCCGTGTCTGAAATGAGGATAGTCTTGTGGAATGCTATATCTTTAATTTGTGAAGACTGTCCCATCACAAGGGTACTGTTTATTTCTCTTTCCTTATTTTGAACTGTGATATTGTGGTGATTCAATATTCAGATATATTCAGTGAATATAAAATATAGCACAAGCAAGACATGGGAGTCAGTATGCAAAGGCTGCCCACTCAGCTCAAAATCACTGAATATCTTCTCCAGGTTGTAACAGCTACAGATGCTTTTAAATGCATTTGACAGAAGGAGAAAAAAGAAGCAATGAACTCCTTACATAATGGGTTGGCTTGTATGAGAACAAACACTAAAAGCTGCTTTTCCATTGCAGCAAAAATGTGATGTGGCTGAAATCATGATTTTGATTTTGCAGGACTAAAAAAAAAAAATCAAAATTAAAATAAAAAACAGAAAAAGAAGACTTGAAGGCCTCATTTCATAAGGAAGTATCAGGTCACTGATTATGCCAAACTTTTGTGTAGGCAGTTAATAGCAACATGTAAAAAAACTCCATCCCACGAAAGTTTTATATGTTTCAGAGAAGCACTACCATGGATTTTTAGATACCAGTCATGAGAAATATTCCTTGTTGCCATTTATTGTTTGTTTGTTTTCTTTTTATAAAAATAAAAATCCCCCCCCAAAAAACATTCTAATACTTGTCATGAATTTAAATGCTCTCTAAAATTTGTGGAAAAGAGAATATAAAAAAGAAAAATATATTCTCTAATAATAGGGACAATATATAATACAATATGAAACTGATGATAGAGAGAAAGAGAGAGGGAAGGAAAGAGAAGTGAAGTCACAGTAGTTATTAGTTATTAATATCATTCAGCATTTCCCTATGCTAGTTAATTTTGTCTCCAGTTTTTTAACTTGTGTAGAGGCAGCATACCTAATAGAACAAGCATTCTGACTGGCACTCCCTGGAGAAAGATGAGAGGCATGTATAGTAGAGTGATCCCAGCCACCAGCACCTGAAACAGAGATACCACAACTACGTGCAAATGGACAGTGAGAAGCAAAGCTGTCCACTGATCTCAGCCTAGATCAGCTGCTCCCCAGCTGAGCCATTGATATGGGGCAATTTATTTCACAGCAATTGCTGATTGGTATAGATCCTGAACACTTAACACAGGCTGTTTATTTTACTGAAATTTCAAGTTACAATAACTCAGAATTTTATAACATAGTCTACAGATACCTCGAGTTGACAGAAAGATGAACAAGTGGATCCGAGAGCAAATTAAGCCTGAAACATTTGCTGAAGGCAAAAAGTACAAAACTGAAGCTATTTTATTTCAGTTATATCATGAGAATGCAGGATTCTTTGGAAAAGACAATAATTCTGGAAAAACTAAAAGGCAACAAGAACAGAGGAAAAGCATATATAAGATGGACTGACTCCATAAGAGTGTGTTTACTGAAGCTGAGCAGGGCTGTTGTCAGGACATTGTGAACCTTACTCATTCATAGAATTGCCAGGAGTCAGAGCTGATTCAATGGAACCTATCAACACATTTATTTAATATTTCTAAAATTTAAAATTGTATGTCATCATAATGATTTAATTATTTATTCTCAATTACTGAAGAAATGTCTTAGGTTAAAGAGATAGTCAAACAATCAATTTTGTATTATTTAGAAAATAACAAAAATGATAGCTCTATGTATGAAAAGTGGTCAAAAATATACAGAAAAAGTTGTAGTTGCAAATTATCTTAATATTAACCAAGAAAATATGGAAAGATGTATAAAAGAATGTAAAAGATAACAGGGATAATTTACAGCAAACATTAATAAGATTTACTGCTATGGAGCGAGGGTAGTTGGATTTGTTAGTGAACATAGGGAAGGGGATTTTTAATCATTTACTTTGTGTAATTTAGACATGTTTGAATTATTTTCAAATGTAGTAGTTTATTTATTATAAAGTTTTAAGAAGAAACCAAATTGGAAGGGTACTCACAATGTATTAGGGTTGGTTATCTCTTGGTATTGTAACACTAGCTGCATTTTGTTGTTGTTGTTATTGTTTTAGTTTGGGTTGTCTTGAAAGCACAGCTTGATAAGAAGACTTGCAATCAGACAGTTGATTTAAGAGGTAAAACAAGAAGCTGGAGTGAGGACAGAGTGAGATAGAAAATGTAAAAAAGCTGATATAAAAACATCACTGTGGCAACAGTTGCTCTATTCCACTGGAACCTACTGGAAGCACTCAGAATATCTTCCTTAAGAACTGGAGGCCAGAACATTTATTCACTACCTCCTTCTTTGGTTGAGTCAACTGCATGGGTGTCAACTTCCCTTTGCTTCTAGATGATGATTACATAAGGGTTTAGTGGGTTCCTGCAATGTTGGAGAAGTTCTAGGATCAAAATCAAACGAACTCATCTTGAATAATTGAGGGATGATGCTGACAACAGAAGTTGAGTCTGAGCTTGAATGAAACTGCCAACGACAGCTATGGCTACAATCAGCAATGGTTCAAGGGGATGTGATGCAACATTCCATTCCATTATCATTTTCTTTTATTTTGCCTTTACCAATTTTTCATAATAAATATCCATTCTTTGTAAAATAAATAAAATTTATTCTAAAAGCATCTTGGTAATACACTTTCCTTCTCACGAGAAGGAAGGATTATTGGAAGCATTTTTATATTTATAGTCACAGCATCATCCATTTAAATATCTCACTGTAAACTTTAGAACTGCTTCTAGTACCTACAAATTTTAAAAATTGATTATAGAGTTATTAATTTAAAAATACTGGCAAAGAAACATAATGCCAAGATATAATGTCTAATAATGGATCATTTTGAAAACCACTACAAAATATGAATGCTGAATCTAAGATGTTGATTTAAAATAAGCCTATTGTTGTTTATATTTTATTATTTTATTCTCTAATTCTTCACTGGTCAGAACTATTTTTATTCTTTTCTGTACAGCTCTTTTGAATAGAAATGACCAACCCAGAAATATATATTGTTGCTGATCTGAAAGGAAAGCTCTAGAATTCAGCATCTCTTCATGACCTCAGCAGTGAACCAATCTTTTAGCACTGACTATTTTCTGTTTCTTCATCTCCCGATAATCAATCTTAATAAATGTTTTTTTTTTTATTTTTGTTCTGCTATAGTCATTTATTTATCTATTTCTTTATTCAATCAACAGATTGAATTTTTTCTGTCTTCCAGGTATTATGCTAAGAGTTGAGGTTAAACAGTGACTAAAACTGGCATAGCCACTATCTTCATAAACCTGTAAGCTTTTTATAAACTGAACTATTTTATGAACTGTCTGAGATTTTACACAGCATTGTTAACTCACCTGCCACCTTGGCTTTTCTTGATATAGATTTTTTTTTTTTTGACAAGATATAGTTAATTCACATTGCCTTGAGGAAATAACTCTCTCTATTTGGGACAGTTACAGTCTTGGTATTTTTCTATTGCAGCAAAGTAATTTAATTTTATAGTGAAGAAATTTTAATTTTATTAGCAGTTGAAAATTATACAGTCATAGCTATACATTTATCTGAGTAAGTTATAAATATTTACTCTAACAATGAATCATCTTCTTTAACATATGCCTCATAAAATGGAGAAAGACAAAAATCTTCTAAATTTTAGCAAAGAGCTTGTTTCAGGAGCATGCCACATTAATTTTCTCCATGTTTATATAGGCTCTACTTCTTAATTTACTAACCAATCTTGTTTCAAATGCTAGGTATAAACTTATCTGTACTTATATCAGACTATTAACTGTGAAGAATCATGTCATGGTCCTCTTTGCCATTTCTTTTTCCGGAAATTCTTTTCTCCAACTGAGCCTATTTTCGAAGATACAATAGAGAATTTTTCTCCAGACCTCAACCTAAGTTTTTAAAAGTGTATTTTCATCTCTATCTAGTGTCTTCCTGATACCAGGATATTTCTTATCTGCTTGCATTTGGGGTTCTTCTCTTAAATGCTTAGTTTTTCACTCTATATTTATTTCATGATCTGAAAGTCTTCTAAATAAATCTCTTGGGTTATACTATTTGCACTACCTTTTCCTACCCTGAAATCTTAGAAATTAGAAATTAGCCTGAGACTACACCAGGCAGCCAGGCTTGTCAACTCAGTGTCCTTTTGTATATTGTTGTAACTACAAGGCTATGCTTTTGTAGACAAGCTGTGGCCATGAAATTGCTACAAGCTAGATAACCTACAAGAAACTGTTCCAGACCCAGCTCCATAAAAAGAGTAGCATTAATATGTTTTCTAAGCCTGTTGCTATCATCATTTTTGCCAAGGAAGTTCTTAGACTCTTTGGCCAGGGAAAAAAAAAAAAAAAGGAAGAAATCCGAACCTGTTTGTAATGTGAATCTGGTCCAGAAAGAGTTTTTCTTCATTTATTCTTTTTAGCATGGATCGCTCATGTTCATTCTATCTTGAATCATACCATACAGTTGAAATACCAATTTGGATTCAGTAGGTGGAGAAATGTTTATGATTAAAGCATTAAGTAATTAGTAAGCTTATTTTACATGAGCATGAAAGGTGGGTTTAATTCATCAGTACAGTGTGTTCTAACAACCTTCTACTCACTCCACTGGTAGAGGAATTTCTTGCCCTAAATAGTATAAGGTGGTCGAACATATGATACTCAACACTGGACTGATGAGGTTGGAAGCAGTTTTCAGTCACAAGTACTCACAGCCCAGGAAAGGAACACACTGTAGCATGATCCAGAAGGAGCTGTGGGAAGCAGGCTTTGTAGTTATCACAAGGATAGGATGCCCTAAGGTTCCCATGGGAGGACATAATTGGCTTGTTCACCTAATTTGATGGATTGGCAGGGAGGTAAAACCTATTAGATTACCAAGGAACCATTAGGGACCAAGCTGGTGAAGTTAGTTTAAACGATAGGGGGAATAGCAGGGCAGGGAGCCTTTCTCACTGAGTGGGACATATATGGTGAATGGCAGCAGGGGAACACACATTTAGGGCTTTGGGACCCTGTAAAGCTCAATCATGTTAAAGCAGTGCTTGAAATTTTAGATCTTATGGTGTAAATGTCTTTAATAATAACTTCCTACCACATGGAGTCTGAGGGAAATCAATGAAATAGATATGTGAGAATATTTAGTAAAATAAAATGCACTTAAAAAATATTTATTCACATAAAACTTATTAAAAAACTCAAATTTAATTATTAGTTTATATTTATAATTTCTTGTCTAATAATTTGTTAATAAGAAGTATAGAATATACTTTAAATCTTATTCATAGGTTTACTTCTACTATATTCCTTACCATTAATAAAGAGAACAGTACATATACCATTGCTATATATAATAGCTATCCTTCATTGGACTAAATTGAAAAAGAATTGTGTGGGTTATGCAAGTGGTATTATTAAAGGAAAAGTGGACCAATGAAATCAAGATAGTGGTGGCCTAAAATATTCAAGAGTCTCTAAGCTCAATAAGTTGATGGAAGGATTCATGGAACTCAGAACAACAATTATGGTTGTGATTTATTACACCAAAAAGATAATGGCTAAAATTAATCAAAGAAAAAGGATTAAAAGGCAGCAACTCAGAGTAACCCAGTATGACCTTCCACTTGTCCTCTCAATATTTTGTGGATGGCACTTATCTATCCAGCAACAACACTGGAAAATACACTTGGTGTATTACCAGCAAGGGAAGTTCACCCCAGCTTTGGTGTCCAGAGTTTTTATAGGGGCTTGATCATACACATATGGATGACCACTTACATGGCTGACCTTAGTGTTCACTACCTTCAGAGCTATAAATGTTTCAAGTTTCTCACCATATATCACATCATTAACATGGACAATTTGCATGTCCCAAAGGCCCCAGGCAAACAAAGCCACTCTTAGTGGGCAAAGGACATCCCAAGGACTTAGATGTTACCTCCCAGGAGCCAAGGACAGAGATCACACCTCTCTTTGGGCAAGGTTAACCTTTTACTGCACAACTGACATTCTCTTTCTAGTCTAACTAATGTACTATCTTTGATAGTACTGGGCATGGGTTCCATCAACTGTAAAATAAGAAGGTTGGACTTGATTAGTGGTCTTCATATTTAAATTTGAGGATTAGGAGTTGTTTTAGAATTGACTGAGATAATTACTGAATGTGGACTCTTACTTAAGGCTCAGTGGAAAAAAAAATGTTTCTCTAATCACCTAGAAGTAAAAAAAAAAAAAAAAATCCTTAGAAAATCATAGTTTCTAAGGTTCCCTTCAAGTCTAGTGTGGGAGGAGGATAATACGGTTTAAAAAAAAGGCAATCTGTTGTTAGATAATTATTTGGAAACTTTGTACTTTAATGTAATAGTATGAAAATATAAATATATTTTAATTCTAAAGTATTCACAAACAGTTCTAATTTCTTCTAGAGCTGCATATGATTATTCATGAGTATGATAATAACATTCTTTTATTGGTGGTAGCTTATTAACATAAACTGCTCTAAATTTTCTATAGATATTTTCTTGAACCCTATTATGTAAGTGCAATTTTTCTATTTGTAAGTATTTGGTTTTTAAGTAGATAAGAATTCCTCTATAGTAAAGTACAATAAATATGAGTACTGAATGCTTCTATAAGAAAAATCTACCCTAGTAAATTATTAGAAACCATCAAATGAATTTTAACTGGATACTTTGGCATAGACTAAAGAATTCAAAGACAGAAGTGAATTTAGGTATTATCTCTTTCAACCCCATTCATACAACTATTTGAGTAGAGAGGTTGGAGTTAGGCCCTTGCTCTATCAACTCCTGAGCTTTTTGCACATTTGACATATTTATCTTAATCAAAATCGCAACCTACATTACCAAGATTAAAAAAGTGACAAATTATTTGATCCAAAATTTAAAATATATCCTACGAATGCCTAGTCTAGGAGTTAGTTGACTTGGGTGTTAATTTCAGCTCTGAAACACATGAATTCTATGGCTTTAGGTACTACATAAAAACTTTTTCTCATCAAATTTTAATGTGCCTAATGAGGGGATTTAATTGAGTCCCATGGTTTGTATAGTGCTTGAGGTTGATTGCTTTTTTTTTTTTTATAGTCTAGTTAGGTGTTAGACATTTACAACTCAAAAAAAATTTCCCAAGATGTATTTTTTCCTTATTTTGTGAGAAATCATTTCACTGCATCTTAATCACTTTGTCAGTGATTGCTTCACACAGAGCAGTTGGGTAGGTTCAAGGTCTGCCAGAACTCCTCTAGTATGATTCTGTATATATTATACAGTTCTCAAGGTTCTTTGCTTTTATCATGAAAATCTATTTGACTGTATAAAAGGCTCAGCAATTGTTTTCTAATTCATTTGACCTTTAAAAACAACAAGCACATTTCCTGTTGTGCTGCTTCTATTAAGTTATCAGCTCTAAAGGGTATGCATTTGCTACTGCTACCAATAATTACCAAGAAACTATGCTGTATGGCTCCTAGGCCATGTGAAGATAGTGTGTCTGTAATGTAGGCTCTGATATCATTTTGTGTCATGCTCATGTTGTGCCAGTCCCATTTGATTACATAGATGGCTGGAAGTGTGGAGGTGAGAACAAGCAATGTCTGTGGTACAACCTGAACTAGTGCTGGCTATTATAGAAACATATCAGTATTATGTCTTACAAAACAAATTATCTTACTGTAATGAGATAACATTCTTTTTAACAACCACTCCCAAGCTCTTCCTCCATCTTGTTTGTAAGATGGGATTGTACATGTAAACCAAATCACTAATTAAGTTTCGATCTGCAAATGTATCACCCATTCCAACCTTTCTACAATAAATAAAATTTAATTTAAAATGTGAGTATAAAAAAGCATAATGCTCAAGTGAAAATGTTTGAAAGCAAAATAGTTATAGCCATCTCTGAATATATTAGCTAACAACAAATAATACACAATGCTGTGTAAAAAGCTATAATTGGTAACCAATACTTTTATTTCCACCAAGTTATTACACATTAGCAAGAAGTTCTGTATATTCTTCAAACTGTATGATAAAAAGCTAATATTTAAGCTAAAATCACCACAGTAATTAAAATACTTAAGACATCTTGGTTTCACTTTGAATGAGTGAGATTTTTCAACTAACCTAAAGTGAAACAAACCAATTAGGAAGACATTTGGGTAAAATTAAATCTCAGCAAGTGGCAAGTAAAAATATAGACCCTTAAAATTGTCATGGCTTCCAGTAGTTCTCAGAAAGATCTACTGTTAGAGCTGGATGACACTTAACCCTTTAAATATATTAGTGTTTCCCAACCCTAAATAAGTCTTATTATCACCTGTGCAAATTAAAATAAATACAAATGCCTAAGTCCCATCACAGCTATCTTGTTATAATTGATTTTATTATTGTGTAATACAGGCATTGAAATTTTAAAAAGTTTTTCAGGAAATATTAATGTATAGTTAGAATTCAGAACACCTAACTAGGTGTACTTATTATGATCAAATTTCCGTTTTTCCCATTTTTTAGTAAATAACAAATTACATCTTTCATCTCCCTCGATTCTGGAAATTATGTTACCCTAACTATGTTACCAGTTTATTTATGTGTTGCATGTGGATTTTAGAATATATTGATAAAAACTATAAAAGACTTTCTTGATGATACTCTAAAAATGTCACAAAAATGTTAACATTCTCAAGTATTCTTGTACTAATAACGGGAGCTTTTTTTCTGTAGGTTTTTTCTTAAGGATCTTGTATTTACTCTACAAAATCAGACAGAGAGGTATAAAAGAATTTTCATCAAGTAGATATTTTTAGTACTACATTGTATAATTAAATTTTAATAATAAACTTTGGAGTTTAGGGATGGAACAGGAATAAAGGGAACAATGAGCAGGGGGAGATTCAAAAGCATCAGAATGCACTCAAGGCTCGTAGAACATGGTAGAAAG
Organism: Macroglossus sobrinus; assembly: GCA_004027375.1. NCBI lineage: Eukaryota > Metazoa > Chordata > Mammalia > Chiroptera > Pteropodidae > Macroglossus > Macroglossus sobrinus. Next base: position 420,458 of record PVKZ01001046.1, on the reverse strand, counting down.
TCAGTTTTTAAAATACATAAATAAATTAGTGGATGGATGAACAGCAGGTCTCGAGAGTTGGTCAGAGAGGAAAACTTTAGATTATTAAAGCATAGATACAAGAAGCTTCTGGTGAAAAAATGTTGAGAGAGGTCTGTGCCTCTACACTAATGTGCATTGTAGAATTAAAAGTTTCCTATGCTGAGAAGCCCCTGAAACTACAAAATGAGAAATTGGAAGGGATATCACCTTAATGATGGGTGTCACTGTGAAGGAGAGCGATGGGATAAAAAAGAAGCATGAGAGATGAGTACTAAAGTTGTTAAGGTAAACGGTGGGGTGTCACACACAACAGAACAAGGATGTCTAGAGAGAATAATGAGGAGCATGACAAGGGCTTAAAAAGGAGGTGCTATTAAGCAGTGGCCCAAAGAGGCACATTGCAGAGAGAGAGAAAGACCTCTAATCATCACTGTGTAATATACACAAAAACAGTCTGTTAACCATAAAGGACAAAACATGTATGCTATGCAGACACTTGATAAGAAGCTCATATCTGAGCTAATGAACATAGAATAAGTTTATTTCTTTATACAGATGATTCTTTAATTAAGAATAATAAAGATGGTAACTATTTTAATTAGAGATCTTAAAATTTTAATTAGAGAAAAATTTTCTTTTTTATATAAGAGAAATAGTTAAAATCTACCTTTAGTATTAAACTTAGAATGGCATTTTTCACAAACCAAAAATCTCAAGAAAAGAGTATTTTAAACTAATAAGAGTCATGATAAGAACAGTGATGCAAAGGCAGATGTGAATAAAAGCATCATGTATAAAGATTGGTCATACTGTCTTTGTATAGAGAGAATTCTGAGGGTCAGACCTCATATACAGGGTCATAAGAAAGCACAACATTTATACTTGTAAGAAATAAAAGCTATAAACCAACATACTTATTATATACCAGCATGGTTAAGTGGTAACTGATGCGCTTTTCATTATGTAAGCAGAAATAGTTTTTTAGATTGATGAAAGGTGAGATCAAAGAAAAGTGCAGCTATTAGAATTTCACAGTCTAATATATTCTACACTTCTGCTTTGAGTTTCCCTCTCTATGGAAGGAGGGTGACATTGACATTCACCCATCCAAAATATAAGCTTTTTATTCAGCTTTCTAGACAGAATTGCAGTTTCTTCTATGTCCTGGAAGTCCTATATCCATCCCACTCCCCTCAAGGGAACCCACTTCCCATGGAAGCTAGATTTCTTCCCAAGCTCTTTAAACCTATCTGCAAATATAAGAAAGCTGATTCTTTCTTCATTAAAGTAAGTGAGAATTAAAGAAGGGAATAGATGATAGTACTGCTGCCCTTAGGTTATATTTATTAAGCATTTATTATTGCCAGAAAAGTGTGATAGATTTGGAAACATGGTCAGTGCTCTAATTCCAGAGTCTTCTCTAATTTTAAGTAGGGTGCTTCTAAAACTGCTTCTAAAACTCCTAATGATTGCTTGCTTGCCTGCATTGTTGATATTTTCTTTCATCATGGCCCAGGATATTTTCTTTTTATTAATGTTATTGCCATGTTATAGGAACAAGAGGGATCCCTCCACTCCAAAATTGGTTTGAATGTCAAAACTAATGATGCTGCATACACATCATCAGGGTATGAAAAACTTTATGCAATTACATATAATGAGACTCCATGGAGAGAGCAGGGCAACCCTTCAAAACTTGTCTGAATACGATTTGAAACAAAAAGGAAAGAAGACTGCTTAAGTTTTTTTGATGGTTGAAGGGTGGGTCCAGGAGGAAAGTTCCCACATGGGAAGGGGCTTGTGCAGTTTGAAACTCTTACCAATACCAAGTGAGGGAGCATGTAGGCTTTCTTGTCAGATTGCTCAGTTGTGGAGCACAAAGGGAAGAAAAAGACAAGAGGTTTTAAAGATGTTAACACCAACAACAACAACAAAAAAAAGCGGAGTCAGACTCTTCATTATGACCAGGCACTAATTTTCTACCTAAATCAATACAATCTCTTTTCACCATAATCTCTTTACAGTAACCTAGTGACTGGATCTCTGCAGAGTTCTTGCCTCTGAGATTATAATTCTCTATAAACATTTTAGAGGTAGTCTAGATTAACCCTGAGGTTATAGGTCTCCTTGGCATGTCTATTTCTACTTGCAACAAAAGCAAAAAGATTACCAAAGCTTAAAATTTCATGGAAGTTATCAGTGGTGTTTTAGTAGGAGACAGAAAAAATCAAAAGAGTATTTAAAGAAGATTAAGTTTATGACAAAATATAGAAGAGAGAGTCTAATGCTTAGAAAACCAGGTAGTAGTCTACTGACACAGTCTAAGAATGAGAGTGCAAGCTTTGAATGAGTTATGAGATGGTGTATTAGAAAGAAAAAAAGAAATGTGTGAGAGATCATATGTGAGTGACCAAGAGCAAGTCTGGCTAGATTTTATCCCTCTTTAGAAAAACTAGATTTTTCCCAAACAGTGATTTCCACTGTGCAGTCAAAGTCTTTCTCTCTAAAATGACCAAATAAGTATTAAAATAAGAAACAAACTCTATCAATCCTGTAAAATATGGAAACTTGGCACCCATGAATCAGGAACTTGGCAGATTTCCTACAAAATATATTGCTGATGACACTGAAAAATGAGGGAAAAAAATGCTCTGTCTATAATTAGCACATGCAAAGGGCAATTTCACCCAGGGTATGCAGGAATGAAATGCACATGATAATATCTTAAATTCTTTATATTAGCCCATCTTAGCCCTCTAATGAAAGGTGGCAGTAGGGGACTGGAAGGAAGGGTAAATTATGAAGCAACTGGTGGGGAAAAAATTTCAACTTTACAAAGGCTTTTAGAAGTATATATTTGTATTGAATTCATTTGGCTCTTTAATTTCCCTCCAAACTTTTATTGAAGTAGATACATGTCAAGAAAGGCAACATTATCGTTGATGTAGAATCTTAATTATGATGGTCATATTGTTAAATATTTATGAAGTTTATTTAAAATTTATGTGAATTCCCTATTCTAGTTTTGATGGGAAGGTCTATGGTCTTGCTAAGATATGCATGAACTCCTAGAAGCACAATTTCACATGGTCACTTCTAGTTCTGCTTTTCTATGTCTGTGAATTCTAGACCACACAACTCTCTGTTACAACCTAAGGAAAGAATACAGAATAAAATATCTGATAGAATGTCACAAAGTATATGCTACTGTTGGTAGCTGATTTTAGTGAGGCTTCAGTGGAACTGAAAGAAAAATACTTCAGAGTACTTTTCAAGATTAAATATTTGATACTCCTACTTTTAAAATATTTTTAGGCTATTCTAAATTTTTCAGGTGCTGATGTTTTTCATGAAGACTCTTCATATTGCTTGTTCCCATATCTCCTTTCTTCTCAGCTGACTTCACTTCTCTGCTCTCTCAGACTGCAAAAACCTGTTTCTTGAGCTAAGCAACTTAATTATTTACTTGTTTTAATATCTCCTTCCAAAACTCATTCTATGAACCTCACCTCTTACATTCACAGTATAATTTCAAAGTATTTTGTTAATAAAACAGGCTAACAAGAGGAATTTATAATTACCTCAGGAACAGAAGCAACTGAAATCACCTGTGGTTTAAAAGACCATATTTCAAAGGCATCTGCTACAAACCAAAAAAAGAAAAACTACCTCACAAACTTTCCTTCTAAAAGCTGCATCCAAATTAAAGTCTTTTTCAACAATTGATAAGCTTACTAGAGTCCCTATCATAACAAAATCCCTAGACATCATCAACCTTCTCCTTCTTTCTATGATTTACTAAAACCTTTGAATGATAACCTGCAAAATCTTTGACAAAAATCCATTTTAAATAAGGATAATATATATATTTTATTTTATGGAGAGCAGAGATAAACCTTATTTAATAGACTTACCCCAAGAACTTAAGGAAAAAGTGCATTCTCAATGACATTCAAGAAGACATATTATCTAAGGAATAGGGTTAGGGGATCAAAATTAAAAAAAAAATAGATTTATCACGAAGAAAATAGCATTAGAAAATTTATATATTTTTTACCTAACTTTAATTAAAGAGAAAAATTAAAATTGAAATTTTAAAATAGAAGGAAAAATAACAATTAATCTATAATAGCATAACAATTTTAGGCATATTGTCAAAGTTGTACTCTGAGGCAAAATCATAGTTTGAATTTTAAAAAATTATGAAGTAAAAAATGTAAAAGTAAGCTAAACATTTAATTGAAGAAGTTATAAAAAGAGAGATTTTAAATAAACCTGAAATAAGAAGACAAAAATATTTTATTCAGGTAAAAAATATAAATAATGAATTTAAAAGACAAAGTTCAACTATATATTCAAATATGTTTCTTTGAAATGATTAAATATATATAGTTTGGCAAGATTAGAAGGAAAAAATACAAAACTCAAAGACATATAGTATTACACAGGAAAAATGGAGTATAATAATAGGTGATTAAAATGTAGCAATATACTTTAAAACTTTTATAAATGGATGTTTTTTTTAGGCAACTATAATATATCAAAATAGATTAAAGTAATTGAAAGTGTTAATTATCAAGTTATAATGGAATAAATTGAGATATTACTTCAAAGAAATTGCCACAAAAATCTGGATTCTGATTCTTTTAAGGCAAATTTTATGTTTAATCAATAAAGAGATCATTGTAATATTATGTAATTTTTCTAGAGCATAAAAAAGAAGTAGTCCATTTCCTTTTGTACTTAAGTAGATCATAATTAAAAAAATATTTTCATTTATAAGTACTCAGGCACTAATTTAAAATAAAATATAAGCAAGTTATTAAATTGAAGTTATGCTATTATATGAAAAGCAACACATTATGACAAATAATATTTGTTTCAATATTATGAGAATAGTCCAATTTCAGAAAATCTATTTCCAAATTTTGAACTAAATAAACTCTTCTTTAGGTACTAAATTCCATGCTTATACTTTTGGATTTCTCTGAAGTGTGGTATCATGATGCCAGTTTCCTCCCCTGATTCCCTGACTGTAATAAACAGCAAATTTTTTTGGCAGCCTTCACCTTTCCAAGGCAGAAACTTAACAGATCTGGCTCAGACCAGGGAACATAGCCTTGATCTGCTAGAAATCATGACAGTGTTTGTTCAAATTTCTAATGTTGGGGGTAAATGAAATTTGAGCTGAGCATTTGCAATTTTCATAAGCCAAGGTTTTCGCCTAGTTGAGAAGGGGGCTCGCAGTAGTTTCACTAAAGTTTGGTCAAAAAGAAAGTCTATTGCTTTCATACTTTGAATACCAAAAATGAAATTTAGTTCAAAGTTATTTACTATGACTTGTTTATTAAGCCTAATTATTGCTAATTGTAATGAATGAAACTCTATTTCTTTGAAAGAGATTATAGTAAACATGTATAGTGAGTGTATTGCTGCAGATTTGAGGAACGGCGGTAAGGGGTATGAGGCTCTGGCAGTTGGAAGAAAATGCCAGGAGCCATAGGCAACTGCTACATAGCTCTTTATTCCCGCAAGGGCACAGTCAGGCTTGTGGGGCACAGCCAGCCTTGCCAAGAGGCAGCAGAGTCTTTATATACACAGGTTAAACAATAGTGGCACATTGCCAGATAATAGAAGCCTGCACATGTGCACTGGGCACATGGTACATAAGGGGAGAAGGGCTGAGTCACTTTCACTCAGAAGTTACTAAGAATGTCGGGAGGGAGTTTGACTATGGCCATCTTTCTCTTCATAGTGAAATATATGATAGCAGATGTCAGGTGCAGACTTAGTATTTGATGCTGAAGCTCAGGAAAAAAATCAGGACTGAGGAAGATTAGTATGGATAGTATTGACAAATCTATGAAGTTGAGTTTCTCTGCAAAGGATAAGAATGATTGGAGAAGAGAAAAACAGCCAAGAATAAAATCAAGAGGCATGCCTAGTTTTCATCAGGTTTTGAATTACTTTTTCAAGATTCGTGATGAATTTACATTGCTTTGTTTGTTTATTTATTTATTTATTTTTCTTGTTGTATATAAAATAAAATCAATTAGAAACCTTTTGTTTTAAATGCAAAACAGAAACTCTAGTTAATAATAAGGACATTTGTTCCGTATTCATTTGGTAGTGTATGAAAGTACTTGTCAGAATTTGTCAGCTATAATTGACAATTAAAAATTATATACATTTACGTGTGCACCTTGATGATTTGATATACATATACATTGTGAGAACCCTTAAAATTTACCCTTTGAGCAAATTTCAAGTGTACAATACAGTAATATTAACTATAGTCACAGTGTTGTACATTTGATTTTTAGAATTTATTCATCTTGCAAAGCTGAAACTTTGTACCCTTGACCAATGTTTCCTCTTGCTGACTCTTGTCCAATAACATTACATTCTCAGTACAGTTTTTATATTTGAAAATTGTCCCCATGTCACTTTTCTGACATAAAATAATGGACTTTTTTATTTACAATAAAATGTACAAATTTTACGTTAATAGACATACTTTTTCATATGTTTTCTCCCATGTGATCATCATCTAACTAGATAATTTTAATCATTCAATAAAGTTTCATTGTGACTCTTTACAGTAATTTCTCTTCACCCTCAGTGACAAACCATTATTCACAATTCTATACCCATATATTAGTTTTGCCTATTTTAAGTTTTATGTAAGTAATATTTATTATATTATTTATTCTTTTGCATCTGTTTTCTTATATTCAAAATGTTCTTGAGATGATGCTTATTGTATATATCAAGAGTCATCAATAATATTCGAATAGTGTATCAAATGTACAATTCATCTGTTAATAGCACTCGAAAATATCTATAAATAAATGTGCAAAATTTCTATGCTGAAATGTGAAAAAGTCTATAGTAACATATAAAATCTCTATGCTGGAAACTCCTCCCCCTAAATTGAGTGAAATTAATTATAGATGGCAAAACTCAATATTATTAAGATATTAGTTCTTCCTAACTTTATATCTTTAGAGCCATCTGTTCAAATTTCCAGCATGCTTCAAGAAAAACAAGATATTAACAAACTAAATCTAAAATATTTATATGGACATGCAAATGACTTAGATAAGCCAAACAATCTAAAATAAGAACTTTTGTAGAGGATTTACTCTACTCATTACCCAGTTTACAACATTGTTAATGTGTTAAGATAATGTGATGATGTTATAAAGATGGATATGTCCAGAAATATTATTATATTATAATAATGTGTATTATTGTATATATTAATTGTGTTATATTTTCCTGTTAATGTGAAGAATTATACAGATCAATTTTAAAATATCAAACCAAGTTTGCATTTCTTGAATCAATTTTATTTGTTGGTGTATTATCATTGTTATACATGGTTACCTTCAGTTTATTAGGGTTTTATTGAGAATTTTCAATCTGATTTTATATTTGTAAAAATGGTCTTGGCTGTCATTTTTCTCTAAAATCAAAATTAAAACAATTGAATTGACAAAGTGTTTTTTTCTTCTTTAAATTAGCTAGAAGAGGTTGTGTAAGATTGGTTGTATCTTTGCATTAAAAGTTAAGAGTTATAATTCATATGGAAGATAAGCTGGTCCTTTATACGGTTTGTGTGTGTGTGTGTGTGTGTGTGTGTGTGTGTGTGTGTGTGTGTGTATGACAGATTACATTTATTTTATAAATTTAGGACTATTAAGATTCCCTGTTTCTGTCTTGATTGTAGTAAACTGTGTTTCTGTCTAGAAATTAGTTCATTTAATTTAAATTTTCTTATTTATTGGTATAAATTGTTTGATAGAACCCTCTTGTCATTCTAATATCTTTAGAATCTATAGTGCACTTGCCCTTTTTATTTCTTTTAATTCTTTTAATTTAAACAACCCTTTTTAATTCAGGCTGTTTTGTTCTTCATTTTCTTGATTAGGCTTGTCTTAGGCTTATGAATTCCACAGTTTTTCTCAAATAACTAATTTTTGGCTTCATTGATTCTCTCTAATATGTTTTTGTTTCTTCCTTATCTTCATTTCTATTATAATCTCTTTAGCTTCATTTCTTGGGTGTAAACTTTTCACGTTATTTTTCATACAATTTGATTAATTTTGTCATAGTGCTGCAGAGGAGAGGTTTGATTATAACTAATATCATTTTATTTGTGAATTTTGTGATATTTTTCTTTCTGAATACTTGTGGAATTGTTTCATTTCTTTTGCATTTAATTTAAAAAAATCCCCTGCAGATGTATATTGGAACTTTTCCTGTTCAGTAATTTCTTTTGACTTAAGATGAGGAAATTTTTTTCTATTCTCTTTTTTTACAATATTTTTTACATATTATTTATTCTGGTTTATCTCTTTTTTCTTTTTGTCCTATATGTAATGTTCCATATAATTTAAATTTAGTTGGAAATTTTTTACAATTTTGTTCTAATCTACCGATTTATTCTCCTGGTATTTTTAATCTGAGATCCTACCTCCACTGTATCTCATGCAGTACTTGTGATTTTAATGCATCTCATGTCTTTCTGAGTTTCATTTTTTTTTTTTTTTGCGTTTTGTGATTATTTTGTCTTTCATAAAAGAAATTTCCTATGGAATTTTAAAATTTTGTTAATGATTCAAATGAGATATCTTAATTTTTTTTCTTAAATTTAAGCAACATCCTTAAAGTCTCTTGCAAATGTTTTAAGATTATGTCTCAATATTTTTGAGACAATACCAATAACAAGCATACTATATAATCAATGGGTTTGTTATACCATATTTATAACTTTATTTTGGCAGTAAAAGCAAGTCAAAAACCAGAAAATTTTATCATGGTATGCTATCTAATTAACCTGTAGGATGATATATCAGTTCCTCATTTAGATAGAAACAGTGTGGAAATTTGACATGCAATTCAACTAAAATCATGAATGAATCATACTGATGAAAAGATTCAAGAACATATCCTAAGGAGAAAGTTTGAAGAAACTGCAGAAATGTGACAAGGTCTTCAAAAGTCTTATGGATGCCAGGAAGATCTACTATTCCTGTGTTTCCCTAAGACATATAAATGCAGATGGTGCAATCTGAAAGTAATATTTTAAAAATTCAAGGCATGCCAAACAAGAAAAGTATAGTCAGCAGAAGCTGTATGAATATAAAAGATATGGAGGAGAATCCAAGCATGGGCACAGGGACACAGGAACTGACTCTGAAGACCATAAATGTTTCTTCTAATTATGAGTTTCTATGATTTTTCTTTTCCTCTCTTCTTCAATCCCAATTTGTACAGCAGGAACAAATTTCATGGATCTGGTATGAACAACAATGACTAAAAGACTTTTAGATACAAAGATTTTTGTTTTTCAAAAATTTGTGTTGATCAAAATACAATATACATAATTTTATAAATGATGAGAAGTCCATACAAAACCTATACATAAATATTTACAGATCTTTTTTTATTCATAGTTGCCAACAATTGGAAACAATCAAGTTGTCCTTAAATTGGTGAATGGATAAACAAACCTTGGCACCTCCATATAATTGAATATTATTCAGTAATAAAAAGAAATGAACTATTGAGCCCCAAAAGACACGAATGAATCTTAAAATTATATTGCTAAGTGAAGAAACCTATCTGAAAAGTCTACATACTTTATGATTCCAGGTATATGACATTCTGGAAAAGGTAAAACTATGGAGGTAGGAAAAACATCAGTGGTCGCCAGTGGGTCAGGGATGAGGGGTAATGAAGAACAAATAGTTGGAGTACAGAGGGGATTTTTAGGACAGTAAAGCTGCTCTGTATCATACAGCAATGATGGATACATGTTATTACATATGTGTCAAATCTCAGAGAATATAAAACAGAAAGAGTAAACCATTATGTAAACTATGGACTTAGCAAATAATGTATTGATATTGGTTAATCGATTCCAACAAATGTACCACATCAATGCAAGATCTTAAGAGAGCAAACTGAGTGGTGAGATGAAAGGAAGTATCTCGGAAATTTCTGTACTTTTTGTTCTGTTTTTCTGTAAACCTAAAAAAAATAAGGTCTATTAATTTAAAAATATAACTACTTAAATACTTTCAAAAGTATTAGAAAGACCTTTGAAAACAATAGAATAAAAGTAGTCAATACAACATTAAGTGGAGACTTTTCTTTTTAAAAATGACAAGATAAAATATTCCACTATCCTGAATCCTTTTTATTCTTCTTAACTGATAAGTTAAAAGATAAATTTTACTGATGCTCAGTGCAGATACCTTAGGGTTCAATCTTATACAAGTTTGTTTTTTAGTCTGCCATGTTCAGTACAGCTAGCTAGGATTATTATTATTTTTTTATTGAGATGTGTTGTTTGACTGACTTTATTACTTTTTGTAAAATACAAGGCTCCAGGGCATTTTTTGCTTTCTCTTCAATCTAGATTTTATTTTCAGGTGAAAAACTCTTAATTGATGCAATCTATATCCAGTCTCTTGTATACAGACATACATATACATGCACTATACACTGGCACATATGCACACACAAATTGCCCCTAGAATCAGCCATGAATTACTTTGAAACTGCATTACTGTCTAGTAGTTGCTGTGTGGACTTTTTTCACAGATATTTTTAATTGTGCAATTGCATCTCTATGAGGCATGTCTCTTTAAATGCTGGAAATTTGCTTCTCTGCCTCCAGCTAATTCATATGTTACAGTAGTGATTGGAAATAATTCATTCTTTAAAATGATGCAACACATTTGGGAGAATCTGTGCAGTTGACAAATTGTTACCTGTTATTTTGCCTTCTCCTTTGGTGGCCAAAGTGGAACACACTATTTTAAACCTGGACCATTTCTGGTTTTGCTTCTGGGTGTAGATCCTGATCATTTTTAGAATTTGATTCAGCCCAAGTCAAGATTCAGACATGAAATTTTTGTTTCCTTGGAAACCTAAAAGATAATTCCTTCTAAACTGGAGGCTTGAAGCTTTTGGCATTGGTCTATGACACCTAACATCCAGGCCCAGGTTTAAAATACTTGAATAAGTTTCTCACTTTTGAGGGTTGAGGGAGGCACTCTTTTTATCCCGGTGAATCTCAACTGCCTTTAACTATCTCAGTTCTCAATACAAACTGGGACACTCCTGATTTTTCTTTATATTTTATTGTTTAATTAATTAAATATATTCACAAACATCAATGAAAAATTGTGTATATAATGTGTCACTTTAGAAAAATGTGCAGTTCCTTGGAAGAATTATCCAAGGGTCTAAAAATATGTAAAAGAAAGTAGGATGCTCTTAATATCTTATTTTGTGAAGTGTACTAGATATTGACTGTGTTTATGTGAGTGTTCTATAACTTTAGAGTCTATTAGAATCACCTGGAAGCCTTGTTCAAACACAGATTGCTGAGCTCTACCACCAAAATGTCTCATTTAATATGACCCTGAGAGTTTACAGTTCTGACAATTTCCCAGGTGTTGCTGATGCTTCTGATTAAGGGCCGCATTATGAGACCCACTGGTTCACATGAATTCGTTCCTCACAGGTGACATCCTTAGCAAGGGGTATTAGAAAGAGCATAGTCTTAGGAGGCAGACAGAACAGAGTTTACTGAGTTTCATTCCTTACTCTGTATTAAATTATATTATCTTGAATAAATAACTTAATATCCTTGACCTTTAGTTACCTCATTTAGTAATGGTGAAAATAGTTATCTGGACCTGCAAATAGTCCCTTGGATATCTTTGTAATGCCCTGATAAGTTCATTCTTATTTTCTACCATCAATAGATCAGGATAAGGTGGGTTCTATAGATTCAAAGCAATTTAGTGATGGATAAGAACCAGTCCTCTACTTGTAAGAATTCCCAGCTTTCAAGAATTGAGAAATAATTACAGCCCAGGAGTGTTTTATTTACACCCTGAATAGTTCTGGATTCTATTAGATGTTTATATAATATACAATGGCTTTAAGTTCGAGTCAGTTTGGTGGAGATTAAATTGACCAGCTTCTGTACCTATGATCGAGATCTTCCTTCTCTTACTTCTCCTACAGTAGAGGCTTGTGACACTTTACCAATTTGTGTACATGGAAAGAACTGAATTTTTATCCCCAGGGCTAGATAAGCTATTATGGGTCTACCTATCTTGAATTCATAAGGTATTGAATATCTTGACCAGGATATAGCTTATAGTTCTTTTATTAAAACAAAACAAAACAAAACTTTATTGAGATATAATTTACATATCATGCAATTCACCCATTTAAATTATATAAAATCCAGTGTTATTTTAAATATATTTGCAGAGTTGTGCATATATCACAATATAAATTTAGAACATTTTTCATCATTCTAAAAAGCATCTCCACATCCATTAGCAGTCATTTATCATTTACCAAACTCCAAATCTCAGGGAACTACTAATACATGCTCTGTCTCTAAAATTTTGCCCATTCTGAACATTTTACATGAATTGAACCATATAATATTGGTTTTTTGTGATGGACTTCCTTAGCATAATGTTTTTAAGATTCATTCATGTTCTAACATATACTGATATTTCATTCCTTCTTTATTTCCAATTAATACTTCATTGTATAGATATACATACAGCATTTTGCTAACCCATTCATCACTACAGGTATTTGAGTTGTTTCAACTTTTTGGCTATTAAGAATAATATTTGACCTCATGCAAATGAGTTTTGTGATTTATTTCTTTCCTAAGAATGAAATTGTTGGGTGATAAAGTAATTCTATGTTTAACATTTTGTGGAACTACCAAACTGTTTTCCAAAGTGGCTGCTCAATTTTCAATTCCCACTAGTAATGAATGGAGATTCCAATAATTGTCTATCTTGTTGATTATAGTCATCCTAATGGGCATGAAGTGGTATCTCATTGTGATTTTGATTTTGATTTCCCTAATGAATGATGGTTTTGAGTGTTATTTCATGTGCTTAAAATCTATTTGCATATTTTCTTTAGAGAAATGTCTCCTCAGATCCTTTATAAATGTTTAATTTGAGTTGTAGAAGCCTTTTATACATTCTGGATACAAGTCCCTCACCAGCTATATGACTTGGAAATTTTTTTTTCATTCCATGGATTGTCTTTTCACTTCATTGACTGTATAATTTGCAGGAACTATCTCCCATGGTGAAGGCATGGATTCTACTGGAAATAAGCGCAAGAGGGACACATATCTACTTCTGAAAACCCTCCACTCTTTACACTAACTCTAAAGTGTCCACACTCCTTCATGGAGTGGCATCTTAATAATAATTGGTTTCTTTATTTTTACCAATGTAATGCAAATCATCAAAAAACACAAACGTATTTAGGATAAAAATGAAATTTTTTTACTTTATCCCTATACCTGCAACCGACTCTCTGTGTATTTATAAACATATGACTTATTAGCCAGAGAATGAGATGTTTAAAATATTTAACACTGTGATTTTTGGGTTTAACAGTTATTTTATGCATATTTTACATGGTAATAAATACTTCTGATATATCATTATATATTTTTCAATTGTTTTTTGATCAGTGTATTTATTTAAGATCTTTTTTTGAACAAGTTGAAGTAGTCATATTAATAAGGGATATTTTACTGTGCCATAATTTTAAGTCCAATAATTAATATTATTGTATTTTGGGGTACGTGTACTATTCATATATGTTCTTCTATGCATTACTTTTCCACTTTTGCCAATTTTTCTTAAGTAGTTTGTCATTTTATTTTGATTTGTATAAACTCAATATAGAAAAGATATTGTTCTAATAATATATTGTTTCATAACAATTTTTTTCTCAAATTTATCATTTGAATAGAATTTTGTGGAAACATTTTATTTCTGTTCCAACTTCCTCATTTGGTCCAAATCAAAGGCTGGGAACTAGAGTCATCTGAAGACTTATTTACTTACATGTATCTTGGTTATGCTGGATTTCATCTTGGAATTAGCTGGAACTATTGCCATATACCTACATAAGACCTCTCTGTGGCTTGAGCTTTCTCACAACATAATGGGTGAGTTCTAAGGGTAAGCAACTCAAGAAAGGCTTGAGCAAAATGTATTGCCTTTTCTAAACTAGACTTGTATATCATGCAGAGTCATTTCTGTTGCCTGACTGACCCATATTCAGCAGGAGGATAGTTAGATACTAGGCTATACCGTTTATTGGACTAAGTGTCAAAAGTTTAAAGAAATGTTTTAACACCATCACAGCTATTTTAACCTTTTCTTGTAACTTCAGTTTTGTGTGTTTGTTTTATTTTAAGTTATTTCAATTATTGTTTGTTTTATTTCAAAGTAAATTAAGAACTGGCTCAGTTTTATTTTATTACTATTATTTAATATGTTTATTTTTAAAATAAAAATATTATTGTAAATGTTATTGTAAATGCTTAATTTTTTAAATATGTTATTGTAAATGCTTAATTTTAAAAATATACTATACTTTGTACACTACCACTATACACTAAAAATACTCTGTGTTAATTTTATTTTCTAGTAAATAATCTAAAGAATATATTTTCTTCTAAATATTATAGATGACATGAACAGAATTCTCTCATTTTTAATCACTTAAAAAATTTCTAATTTTGGTTTCAGTTTCCTCTATAATCCAAATTATTTAGAGGATATACTATGTATATTTAATTTCTAAATTGGTTATTTTTGGCTTTTTCTCTACTATTAACTCCATGTTATTTTCTGTTGTTTTTACATAACTTTTCTACTTGCTTATTTTTTTGTATAATTTAATGAGATATATGTATCATTATACTGTGTGTATCACAGTATAATATATATTTGTATGTAAATTTTTTTATCTGAGTATATTTTATTTTTATATGCTAAAAGTCTTCATATATGAAATATCTCTTATAAAACTTTTCTTCAACTCCTTTTTATTACATTATATTCACTTCACATACCAATTTCTAAAGTAAATACTAAAACTCTCACCTTATAATTGTGGTTGTGCCATAAAGCTTCTATAAAATATTTTTCTCTATTTCTAACTGTTTTTCCTATATTCATTTAACAAGATGTCCCTTTAAATAGAATACCTTGTTAATAGGGACTATGTGAAATTCATACTCACTTTTTTTGTGTCTAGTGGTAAAAATAAAAATCACTTTCATTCATATCTTTATTCTGGGAAACAGTCATTTTTGTATTTTCTTATGTGTTTCAAATGTAGAGTAAGAAAAATGTGGGGCAAAATGATAGAGGCTTTGCTCAAATCCTCTTGTGACCACATCAAAGTTGTGACAAAAACGATGAGTGAACAGCAAGCAGAGTTGCCAGGATCTAGATAAACAGAAGCCTTACAACTAGGGAGAAAAATAAGAAATCACTGTGCAATGGTAGGCAGTAAGAAGGAGCGAAGACGCAAGGCTGCGGGACTGGAGTTGCTGAGTGAGACAGAGGTACTGCTGCTGCAGCTGACAGCTTCAGACTCATCTTAAAGGGGTCGTGTTCACAACCAGACTTCCACGATTTTGGACTCACTTGTCTGCACACCAGTGCCAGGTGAGCTGCTGTGTGGGGCACCAGGAACTTACAGGGGGACATTGAGTTGTCAGAGAGAGGGCCGGAAGTGAGGCTTTCTTCCAGGCAGAAGTTCTGGCAGTATCCATTGTTCCTCTGCTGAGCCCTCCCTGTTCCTAGTGTGCAGATGAAGCACTGCTGTAGCTGAGATGTCATCAAGTAAATAACAGAGGTTGCTCTTCCCAGAGGAATCCCTGAAACAGCTTCTCCCCCAACTCACGGCCCTACCCAAGCCACATCCAGTAGTATCCCCTGGGTATGTACTGTGGCCCTTGCCGAGCACCTCCAACACCCACACTGGTACAGCATCTGTGAATTGCTTGCTAAATCTTTACAGGTGGCCCCAGAGGGGCACAGTCTTGGGCTAAACTTGGCCTGCAGTTGAACCCCTCTCAGGATTGTGCCACTGAACACCTACTACACAAAGCCACACG
The DNA here is from genome assembly GCA_004027375.1 of Macroglossus sobrinus. Taxonomy (NCBI): domain Eukaryota; kingdom Metazoa; phylum Chordata; class Mammalia; order Chiroptera; family Pteropodidae; genus Macroglossus; species Macroglossus sobrinus. Next base: position 404,440 of record PVKZ01001046.1, on the reverse strand, counting down.
AAGACCAGGAGATTTGGGAAGCTTTCCTTAGTACATAGAAACAGATACAGAAAGGTAGTCAAAATGGGAAGACAAAGAAGAAGAAACCATGAAAGAACAGAAGAGAGATCCAGGAAAAATGAAGTCAAGCAATCCAATAGATGTAGAGTTCAAAACACTGGTTATAAAGATGCTCAGTGAACATAGCGGAAGTGTAGATGAACTCAGTGAGAACTTAAAGAGATAAAAAACATAAAAATAAAAATGGAAATTATAAAAGGGAACCAGTCAGAAATGAAGAACACATAATCTGAGATGAAGAGTATATTAGAGGGAATCAATGGAGTGGAGGAAGAAGAGGATTGAACCACCAATATAGAGGATGGGGAAGCCAAGCATATCCAATCAGAATGTCAAGAAAAAATAAGCCAAGAGTATAATAATAATGTAAGGAGTCTATGGCACAAGATTAAATATAAAAACATCCATGTCGCAGGAGTACCTGAAGGGGAACAAGAAGCTGAAGAGGCTACTTGAAGAAATAATGATGGAAAACTTCCCTCACTTGGTGAAGGAAATAGACATTCGACTCCAGGAAGCTTAGAGAATCCCCAAAAACATGAACCCAAAGAGGCCCACACCAAGACACATTATAATGAAAATGCCAAAGGTTAAATACAAAGAGAGAATCTTAAAAGCAGCAAGAGAAAAGCAGTTACCTATAAGGGAACACTCATAAGACTAGTAGCTGGTTTCTCAAAACTATGTTGGACAGAAGGACTTGGCACAAAGTATTCAAAGTGATAAAAACTAGTATCTGCAACCAAGAATATTTTATTCAGCAAAGCTATCATTTAGAGTTAAAGTACAGATAAAGAGCTTTCCAGACCAAAAAAAAAAAAAAAAAAACAACTAAAGAAACTCATCTATATAAGCCAGTATGATAGGAAATGTTGGAGGGACTTCTTTAAGAAGAAAAAAAACATGTATCAAAAACAGGAATAAAGAATGGTAATAACTACATTTCTATCAACAAGTACCTCAAATGAAAAACAATATATGTGCTTCAAATAAAGGATAAGGTGTCTGAATGGATAAGAAAATAAGATCCCTACATATGCTGCTTACAAGAGACTCACTTTAGATTAAAAGATACACAAAGACTAAAAGGAAGGGGATGGAAAAAGATATTGCCTTGATGGACCTAGAGGGTATTGCGCTGAATGAAGTAAGTCAAAGAAAGAGAAGATAAAAACAAATACTATATGATTTCACATACGTTGGAATGTAAAGAACAAAATGAATAACGACAACAACAAAAATGAAAACAAATTCACTGAGAATATTTTTAGGGATAGTAGATGGGAGGATGGGAGGGATGTTGCAGGGGACAGTGTAAAAGAACAAAGGGATTAAGAAGTATACATGTGGATAGTTACTTCCACTAGTTACCAAAATAGTCATGGAGGTATAAAGTGTAGCATGAGGGAAATAGTGAACAATGTTGTAATAAATATGTAAGGAAAAGAGAGTTACTAGATTTAGTGGGGTGACCATTTTTTGAGTTACATAGTTCTTTAATCACTATGCTGTACAACTGAAACATAATGTAATAGACAATTAGTTGCTCATGTTTACATTGTACAATTGTACTATGTTGGTCAGAGCAATTAATTATTGTATGCCAAATATAATTTTAAAAACTAATTGTACAATGTAAATATGAGCAACTTGTCATCTATTATATTTCATTAAAGCTAAAAATGTAGAGAAAAAATATCAAATTTTTTTTGTAAGTATATTTTATTTTCTGTAGAACAGCTTGGCAAAAATTACCTCAGTCCTTGTTATTCAGCAAGTTTTGTTATGGAAGACCTGGATCAAGTTAAAAAAGGTGGATCAACATACCCACCTAAGAAGTCCAAGATCCAAGGTTAAGAAGAAAATTGCAATGGAAAAATAGTCCTGACCAACTAAGCTCTAGTGATGGGAAGAGCCAGAGAAAATTCTGAAATAATATTACCTTTAAGAAAGAAAGATGGCCTTGGATGGTGATTCAGCTTTGAGACAACAAATTATTTGTTATACATGGCAACAGTGCAATAAGAGCATGTCAGAGGACATCTGACCTATGTTGGAGAGTGTGTATCTATGTGGGGGAACTTTTCTTGAGAAAGTTGAAGTTTAAAAGATGAGTCCCATTTAACTGGCAGTTTTATTTCCACAATCACAGTGCCAGAATTAATGTGAACTCTTTGTTGCAAGTACATAAAAATATTGAGCAAGATATAACAACAACAACAACAACATAAATGACTGATGTTGAAAAAAGATATGAAATTTCTTTTCAAGAAATAAAGCAGGATCTCAATCCTTTGTGAGGTGTGTAACAAAGATCGGGAGAAATGTCAGAAGTGAATTTAATCTGGTGATTTATCATCTATAAGACTGAAAAAGATGTTTCCATTGGGCCTCTGAAAGTGGCAGAGAAACTTTAAGGAAGGCTGAATCAACAAAAGGCAAAGTGACAAAGAAGCTTAAGTCTGTCCTGGAACTGTAGGTGACTAGAGACACTGGCATGGTGTCTTAAATAAAAACATGCTACTGGAATCCTCAAGGTAGTGAAATTATTGAAATTATTCTAAACAATAAAACAAACAACTGCAAAAAATACACACACACACATTCACCCACACAAAGACAATTGGCAAGAGGAAATTAAAACCCACTCTATAGAATCTTTGCATAATAGAGAGCACATTTGATTCCAACAACGGAATCAGCATAGAAAATAGATCAAAATTAAGAATACTCTAGTGAGTGACTAGAGCCATTTGAAAGGCACAATAAATATGTTAAAACGATTAAACTGATAACACAAGGATTAGAAAAAAATAAAACTGTGTAGAGCAGCCATATTTTAAAAAGATTCAAAACTTCTAGAAATAAAATATAACCTTTGATATAAAAAGTATTAATAAATATTAAATAGCAAATAAGGTACATTTAAAAATTAATTTAATGAACTGAAAGATGAATTTAGAAAATTATCTGCAATGTAGCACAGAAATGGAAAAAGAAAAATGAGAGGTAAGAGATATAAAGAGAATGTGAACATATTTAAGAATTGATCTCTTAAAAATATACAAAGCTATTATAGATAAATGTTTAAAATTTTACAAAGTATATAAAAGAAGGCCTGTATTAATAGAGCAGTATCTCATTTCATGAATAAAAGACTCAACATCTAAAAGATGTCATATATTCTCAATGCAAATAAACATCTAAATGTGTTTTTTATAAAACTTAACATAATGATCTTAAATTCAGACAGATAAGCATATTTCCAATAACAACTATGAAATTTTTAGAGCAGAATAAGGTGGAAGATAAGTGGAGAGATATTTCTGTACCAGATACTCAAATAAGTTATAAAGCTAAAGCAATTAGAATAGTGCGACACAGGAAGAGAAATGGATTTTTAGGCAAATAGAATGGATTAATTGGCAAACAAAATGGAATAGAGAGCCAGGAAGTGTACCCTAGGTTATGGGTACTTAGTATATAACAAGTCAGTTTATAAAACAGTAAAGAAATAATTGACCACTCTGTGGGTTGGCAAGTTTCTTCTTTTTTTTTCAATTTTCTTAAATTTATTGAGACTTGTTTTGTTGCCTAACATGTGGTCTATCCTGGAAAATGTTCCATGTGCCCTTGAGAAGAATATATATTCTGTTTTGAATATCAAATATCAAATTCATCTGGTCTAGTGTATCATTTAAGCCCACTGTTCTCTTGTTGATTTTCTGCCTGGAAGATCTGTGTCCACTGGTGTCAATGAGATGTTAAAGTACCCTACTATAACTATATTACTGTCAATCTCTTCCTTTATGTCATTAATATTTGTTTTATATATCTAGGTGCTCCTATTTTGGGTGCAAATATGTTTACCAATGTTATATCCTTTTCATTATGTAATGACCTTCTTTGTCTTTTATTATTTTAAAGTCTATTTTGTCTGATATAAGTACTGCTATCCCAGTTGTTTATCCATTCTCACTTGCATGAAATATTTTTCTCCATTTCGTTCAGTCTGTGTGTGTCTTTCAATATGAAGTGAGTCTCTTGTAAACAGCATATATATGGATTGTTTTCTTATCCATTCAGCTACCCCATATCTTTTGATTGAAGCATTTACTCTATTTACATTTAAAATGATTATCGATATGCAGTTATTGCCATCTCATTACTCGTATTTATGTTTGTTACCACTTTCTTCTTAAAGAAGTCCCTTTATCATTTCTTGTAATATTGGCTTGGTGTTGATGAATTCCTTTAGCTTTTTTCTGCCTGAGAAGTTGTTTATCCCACTTTTAATTTTAATTGATAGCATTGCTGGATAGAGTAGTCTTGGTTGTAGGTCCTTGCTTTTTATCACCTTGAGTATTTTGCACCAATTCCTCTGGCATGCAAAGTTTCTGTTGAGAAATCAGCTGAAAAACTTATGGGGAGCTCCCTTTTAAATAACCAGTTGCCTTTTTCTTGCTATTATTAGGATTCTCTCTTTGTCTTTAACCTTTGGCATTTTAATTGTGGTGTCTTGGTGTGGGCTTGCTTGGGTTCACCTTGTGTGGGACTTTGTGCTTTCTTGACTTGTATGTTTATTTCCTTTACCAGGTTAGGGAAGTTTTCAGTTGTTATTTCTTCAAATAGGTTCTCAATTTCTTTCTTTCTCTCTTCTCCTTCTGGTACCAATCTGATGATAATGTTGTTGTACTTGATGTTGTCCCAGAGATTCCTTAAACTATTCTCATTTAAAATATTTTTTTCTCTTTTGCTGTTCCAGTTGGAAGTTTTCTGCTACCTTGTCTTTCAAATCACTGATTTGATCCTCTGCTTTATCTAATCTACTATTGATTTCTTCTATTCTTCATTTCAGTTATTATATTCATTTCTGGCTGTTTTTTTTTTAATGGTTTCTATGTCCTTTTTTTATGCTACTCTTTGTTGAAGTTCTCACTGAGATCATCTATTCTTCCTCTAGATTCATTGAGCATCATTATAACAAGTGTTTTGAACTCTGTATCTGGTTTGTTGCTTACCTCTATTTTATTTAGTTCTTTTTCTGGAATTTTCTCTTGTTCTTTCATTTGAGAGATGTTTCTTTGTTTTCTCATTTTGGCTGCTTCTCTGTTTTCATTTCTATGCATTAGGTAGGTTTTCTATGTCTCTCAGTGTTGGCCTGGTGGCCTTAGGTAGGTGTCTTGTGTGGCCCAGCAGCACATTCTCTCTGATCACCTGTGCCAATTGCTCTAGGAGTGTCTCTTACATGGTTTGTGTGTGCTTTCCTGGTGTAAGGTTTGATGTCATACATTAGTGGGTGGGATTGACTTACAGGCTGACTGGTTATGAGGACTGGCCATGCCACAGAATATGAACTGCTCTGTAGAGGCTGGTCCTACAAGTGGAATTTACCCCAGAGGGTTTGTGTTTCTGTTGAGACCATTTATGGGGTTAATCAAATTGTGTTCTGTTGTATTCTGATGCCAGACCTTGGGTGTGATGGTTCTTGGGCCCCTGGGGGGAGCTCCCATGCAGGCTAAGGTCAGCCACTGCATGTGACCACCTTGGGATGCCTGGTAGAAACTACAAAGTGATCTGAGGTTGGTCACTGCATGTGATGGACCTGGAGGCACCTGAGAGAGGCCACATGGTAAAATGAGGTTGGCTGCCACCAGTACCAAGCCTAAGTCAGCTTAGCAAAAGGTCCAGGGCATGCCAAGGGCTGAGGCTGCCTGCCGGCTGCTAGTAAAGTTCAGCAGCTAAAGGAGTCTTAGGTGGTACGTGAGTTGGATGAGGTGAGATCACAGGGAGTCACCAAGGTAGAATGAGTGGTGTTCCCAGGGTTTGTGCAGAGTCATATTTGGTGCCACTACTGAGCCTGTGGGCATTCACAAAAGTCTCAGATCATATGGAGGCTAGTCCTGCCCACCTTGGGCCTATAGACCCCTGAGATTTATTTAAGAAATGTTGCAGCTTGGGCTGTGTCTGGTTGCCTGCTACCTGAATTGTCTTGAAGGAGCATTAGCCGAGGCCCTATTGCTGCTAAAAGAACCTCCTGGAACATTTTTTCTTCATAATGGACTAGATAGTAACTATTTTAGGTATTATGGGCCATATGGTCTCTGTCACAACTATTCAGTTCTGTATTGTAGCACAAAATTAGCCAAATACACTGTAAAGAAATGAGGGAGTCTGGGCCACAGTAAAACTTTACCAAAAATAGACAGCTGGTCCATAAGCCACAGTTTGCCAGTCTCTGATCTGTTTAATTAATTGCTTTCAGATATATGACAATTTGATTTGGAAAATTACAAAGTTAGATCTCCACCTCACATTGCACATAAGGTAAATTCCACATGGACTAGTGCTCTAAATATGAAAAGGAAACCTTTAGAATTCTTCGAGACAAATATAGGAGAATATCATAGTAGGATAAGATTTCTTTAAAAAAACACACAAATTAAAATAAAAATGTTGATAAATTTATATTGTATTTTTAAAATTTCTACAGGTCTAACTATATTACATGAGCTATGTGTTAAAATAGGTGATGATTTGAAAGATGATATTTGCAATACATACAATCAGGCAATAATTGGATTAAAAATGTTTATAAAACACTTGTAGATCAATAAGACAAACTAACCAAAAGAAAAATCAAATGGGCAAACAATAACTTGAATCAATTTAATCATGAATAAGAGGAGGTAGAAAGTTAAATTTTGGTGCTTTAAATTTAAGTACCTACAGCCACATTTGAAAGCAATTTGCCAATAATCAGTAAGGTTGAAGTTGTGCATACACTAATGTCTAACAATTTCCAATATATATTTAGGAGACATTCTTACATATATGCACATGGAGACATGCAAGTGTTTTACTGTGGTATTGCCTATAGTAGCACAAAGAAAGGTAAGCCAAAAATAAATATTCATCAACAAAGGAAAGATGAATACTTCCAATGTTAATGAATACATTATTTTCACACATACTAATATTTATGTTTATTAAAATTATGACATCGAGTGAAAATGTCATCCAGAATTATAATAATATTGCCTTTATGTAACAATGAAAAATGCAAAAAGCGATGCAAAATATTGCTGTTCTAGTCAAAGAGAGAGAGAGAGACAGAATAAATAGATAATAAGAATATATGGATTTGTGGACTTGTATAAAAAGGATAACCACAAAATTTAAGATAGTGAATGCCTCTTGTAAAGAAATTAGGAGAATAAAATTGAAAAAAAGGACAACAGGAATATTTACTATAGCTGTAATTAAGAAAAATTTTTAAAGTGACATTAAGCAATTTTGACAATGATAACTTTATTATATATGAACTGCTGGTACCTCTGGCATAACATCTTATTTTTGTAATTTTTTCCATTTTTGCATAACTTAATCATTTTTAGCAGGAAAAAGAGAAAATATATATACAAACACATACATATAAAATATATGTGTCTACACATACACATATATACATGTAAATATGTGTATATACATACATGCACACATATATACACAGATGAAAAGAGTGAGGATGAGTGACAGAGGTTGAATTATTCAAGCAAAATTGTGTGAAGGAATTAAAGAAATTGAGAAACTTCAGGATTGCTGGTACAAAACAAAATTCAAAATATTAGTAGGTAAGAGATCATGCAGAGCATTGTGAAGCTGCAGAAACTTCCACTGGAGGTTTTTAGATTGAGGTGGGAGAGAAAATGATTATAATAAATTCTTTTTAAAAATATCCTGAATAATGAAGCATAGAGAATATACTGGGAGGTATACCTCAACATTGTGGGTCAACCACTTAGAGGCCTATTTCAGTAGTCCCCCCAAAAAACAATGGCAGCTTATAGTACTTTACAGTATAATATCAATAGGACTTAATAAATTGAGGGAAGAAAATGAAAGTATCAAAATTATTCAGAATATTTGACCTATGCTATGCCATTAGTCAAAGGCTACAGGAGAAAGTGAACTTCACAATTTCAGTTTGAATATGTTCAGTTTGATGTGAACTTGAGACATGTAAGTGGAAATGTCAAGTCATCTTGGATCTCAGTGGAGCAGTTTAGGTTGGAAATAGAGAATTTTGCATATGTTGGTAATTGAAATCACAGACTAATATTGTATAGTGTAAGAAAGCATAGAGTCAGAGGAAAATGACCCTGATCTTTAATCTTGAAGAAGCTCAATTTCAAATGTCAATATGAAGAAGAGGTGCATGGAAATAAGACTAAAAAATTGTCATGGGTTAGGAAGAAAACCTGGTTACAGGCATGCCAGTAATATATATATATATATATATATATATATATATATATATATATATATATATATATATATATATATATATATATATAATCTTATTCAGCTATTTAAAAAGGTCAAGAAATTCTATTTGCAACAATATAGATCAACTTTAAAGGCATTATGCTAAGTTTAATAAGTCAGACTTAGTTAAATACTATTTGATCTCACTTATATGTGGAATCTAAAAAAATAAACAAATAAATTAAACCAAACTCATAGAAAAAGAGATGGGACTTGTTACCAGAGGCAGGAAGGAGGGGGAGGAGAAACTAAAGGAAGGTGATCAAAAGGTACAAACTTCTAATTATAAGATAAATAAATACTTGAGATGTATCGTGATATATGCCATAAATTTGTACAGTGATGTATGTCAATTATTTTTTAATAAACTGGAGAAAAATAATTGCTATAAGTCAATAGAAAAAAAGACACCTCAATGGAAAAATGGACAATATGCTTGAAGAGCATTTCCCAAAGAGAAAATCAAAATAGAATTAAATCTGATTTAATGGAATTAAAGCCAAAATTAAATATCATTATTATTACATTTCCACTAAATTTGGAAAAATTAAAAATCTGATTATATCAAACAGTATGGGGATAAGGAGCAGTAAGAACTCTTGTAAATTTCTGGTAGGATATAAATTTGTACAATTGTTATGGAATTTTGTTTATCATTTTCTATTAAGTATTAAGCTACAATTCCGTATCATCCAACAACTCCATTCCTAGAAAATTCAAGCACATGTATATTGGATATGTATTGTTCACAGTAACTCCAAAATATGTACAATATAAATGTCCATAGACAGCTAATGTATAAACTATGAAATATTATAAAATGAAATAAATGAAACAGCAATGAAAATAATCAATGTATAGCCACTTGAAAAGCATGAATTAAGCTCAAAAATCACCAAAGTACACATATTGTATGACTGCATATTAGAATTTAAATTATAGAAAAGAACTAAGATATTATTTATAGGAATACATACATAGGTGGTAATATTATGAAGAAAAACCAGAAAACAATTATCATAAAATTCAGAATAATGAACATCGCTAGGGGAGAATGATGAAGCTGTAATTAATGATGAATACGCTATGCTCTTCCGGGCATTGGAGATGCTCTAATTGTCTGGGTGATGGATACATAAGTGCTGACTTTATTAAGTTATGATTCACACACAGAATGGGGGAAAAAAGAGATATGAGGTAAATAAGGGCTCATAAACTTTATTATCCATGAACCACAGGAAAATTTGCTTCAAAATATAATCTGGCAATTTAATTTTTTATCTTACTCTTCCAAAAGAAGACACCAGTTATAAAACATTCCATCAGTCCTTTCATGTACTTTCTTTGTGAACAACTTAGATTCTGGGTAATTCCACCCAGTGTGAAAATTATTGAGTTGTTAATGCACTTGTGAAGCAAAACACCACCCAGAATATCCCACACTGTATATTTTCTCTATGCCTATATCAGAAGAACCAAAGGCAGCTAAGGAATTTCACTTGTCATTGCACATTGTTACCATCATAAATTCATGGTCTCAAATGAGCATTCAAAACTGCTGGGTGATCTTACTCTGATTCTTTCTTTGACTTGTTATCTCACTCTCTGCAATAACTATTTTATACCTTTTCCATGCTCCTCAAACACTCTATTCTTCATTTCCAGCTTGTAGTCCCTACATATGCCTAGACTACTACTTAAACAAAAATCTGATCAGAATTCTTCAACTTCCCTCTGAGAAGCATACTAATCAGGATATCTGCCTCCATTTCCTTCTTTTACAGAGAAAATATTGTCCTTCCTTGTATTTGAGCTTTATTTCTTTACCCATGTTTAGAATTCCCATTTTGATTAACCTAAAAATGTTTGTCTTTCTGTCTAGTATATTCAACACCTTTTTTGTGTTTAATTTTCTATTTAATGTACTATATCAAATTATGATCCACAGCCTTTTCCAAATATAACCATCTCTCCTTTTAGGCAAACCAATTTCAAAATGTTTATATTCAGAGTTTTTATTTACCCATTGGTCCCTGATTTGTTTTTTCTTTCACAGAATTTCTTTGGCTATTCAGGTCTTTTCTGATTCTATATAAATTTTAGAAGTGGAATTTTGCCAGTGTAATCTTGATAGAATTGTATTGAATTTATAGATAGCTTTCGTAGTATTGTCATTTTAACATTATTTTAGAACTTAACTATGATTATATATTTAGCATTTTCAGTGATATTTTTACTCCTTTTATATGTTTTTATGATGTTAACCACTGTTCTTTTGAAGTATAAAACTCCCTTTAGCATTTCTTTAAGGCAAGTCTGGTAGTAATAAACTATCTCAGCTTTTGTTTATTAAGTAAATTCTTTATTCCTCCTTTGTTTCTAAAGGTAAGTTTCTCTGGGTATAGAATTATTGGTTGACAGTTATTTTCTTTTAATATTTTAAATATGTCTTATCATTCTCTTCTGGTTTGAAAAGTTTTTATTTGGAAATCTACCAATAGTCTTATGCATGTTCCTTTGTATATAACTTGTCTCTTTTCTCTTGCTGCTTTTAAAATTCTTTCTTTGACTTGTGATAATTTAATTATATTGTGTCTCAGTGTATCCCAGTTTGGGTTCAACCTATTTAGTCTTTTGGGCCTCAGAGAACTGAAAGTTTGGTTCAGCTTTCAGCATTATTTATTTAATTATACTTTCTGTCCTTTTCCTTTTTATTGTTCTTTCTGGAATTCTCATAGTGTAAATAAAAAGGCTATGTCCTATAATTCCCATAAGATTTTGTCACTCTTTTATTATTATTTTTTGCTCCTCTGAATGGGTAATTTCCAGTGTCCTATCTTCTAGCTTGCTGTTTCTTTCTTCTGTATGGTCAAGGCTACTTATGAAACTCTCTACTGAATTCTTCAGTTGTTATATTTTTTAACTCTAAGATATCTTTTTTTGATGGTTGCTATTTTCTCATCAAACTTCTTTTGTTCATGCATTATTTTCTTAATTTTTAAACTGTCTCTGTGTTTTCTCATAGTTCACTAAACTTCCATAAGAGTATTATTATGAATTATTTGTTTGACAATTCACAGATCTCTATTTTTTTACTGTCAATTATTGGAGCTTTATTAGTTTCCTTTGGTAGTGTCATATTTACCCGACTTCTTGTGATTCTTGATTTCTTACATTGGTATCTGTGCACTTGGACAATGGAGTTCTTCTTCCAGATTTTGTAGGTTTGCTTTGGCAAAGACAGTTTTTCACCAGTCAGCTCAGTTAAGGTTTCTGGGCATGTCTGCTGGTAATGTCTTTAGACAGGTGGGGCCTGTTATTATAATCTGTTTTGGGGTAAGACAACTGTCTGAGTTCTGAGGATAGGGATGTGGTAGAGAAGTGCCACTGGGTAATAATAGTCACACAGGACTGCTTGCTTGGTGCTCTATACATGTGAGACTGTAGGATGGTCTTTGCATTTGCCTAGAATCTCTGGTCTGGCTTAATAAATGATCTGGATTGTGTACTATATTCAGTAGTGATTGAGGCTGTGAATTAGCTTCTCTGCCTTGGCAGGGTAGCATTCTGGGGCCCAGGGCCTATACAGCTTATTTTTGGGGGGCCCAAATCAAGCCTCAGCATGCACTGAATTTCTTGATTAGGTGACGCCACTGGTTTTGCTTTGCAGATGAGAGCAGCCACAGGCTATGTTCTCTGTTCAAGTGCCACTGTACATAGGGCTATGGAATGGACTATACAGATTCCCATGTTCTCCAGATAAGCTCTGTTTAAAAAGGCAGAAGGCTTCATTCAGCAATGAGCAAGGCTACAAATTAGATTTTCTGCCTGGGTACAGTGAGAGAAGGTATTCTAAAACCAGTAAATCTCTTTGTATGTTGTCTCAATTCAAGGTGACCTGCACTGCATATTCCCTGACCAGCTCAGTCTTCCTTTCTTTCTGTTCAAGTGCTACTGAGATGTATAATTTTAAGTGTTTTCACCAGCCCTTCTGAGTAGATGGAGCTGGAAGGCAAGCTCCACGGAGAGTGGTGCTGTGGCTCAACACTTTGCTTGGGTATAGGCAAACTGGTCTCTAGGGCTGACAAAACTCCTTCTTTGAGACCAAATCAGGTAGATATACACCTACGAAGAGAAAGAAAGATGACTGTAGTCAGGCTGCTTCCCGACACCCTTAGAAACTTCTAAGAGAAAGTGAGTCAGCATTTCTCCCCTTATGTAACCATATGCCCAGTACGCCTATGTGGGCTTCTATAACTTGGCAGTGTGCCACAATAGTTTAACCTATATATAAAAAGATGCTGCAGTTCTGCGAGGCTATGGTTGTACCCTTGCTGGAATATGGCCCCTGCATTTTTTTCCAATTTTCTGAGCTTTGTACTCCTTACCGTAGTACCTCTAATCTGCAGCAACACATTTGGCATCACAAACAGGATTCCCAAGTAAGGGAGCCGTCTGCCCCACCAGAGGACGGGAGAGACATGTGGCCCTCATAGAGCATGTGATATACCGTGGCAGCATTTTTGATAACTTGGACTCCACCCGGGCCTTTGGAAGCAGTTGATGGGTCTCCAATAAGTATTGAGAAGGTGCTCTGCTCCCTGAATAAGCAACCACTAAAAAAATCACAAGCTGTGGCTGGCCAAGTGGGCTGATTGCTCTTTACAGCTTTGAAGCAGAATATAGACAAAGCTCTAACAGAGGCTATGCAGGTACAGAAGCTTTGGCAACAAGTGGATGCCTTTGATGCCATGGTGCAACAACTAGAAGTTGAGCTCCAAAGGAGTCCACTGTCAGAGCTGCTCTCAGAGGTAGGGGAAGATGTCCCAGAAAAAGACCACCCACAGTTACGACACATGGTACACCAAAAGGTAAGGGATGAACAATCCCTGGGTCCAGTTAGGGTGAAAGCTGGTGGCCCCATGGTGACAGAATTCACTACGTATACCCTGTAAACACACACAGAATTGCAGGAATTGGGTGACAAAAGTTGGCAATGACAAAAGCTGGCAGTGAACTGTTGCTGGCCTGCTGTATGTGCCTTTGGGATGAGAGAGCTGACATTATCTCATGCTCTCCTGCTGAGATAGAAAAGTTGGCATCCATAATCGTACAGCTCTCAATACAACAGCATCTACAGAACAGCTACTGCTTAGCTCAAGATCAGCCTACCTTAATGGAATGGCTTACTGCCACTGTGTGGACAGTTTGGAATGATGCCAAAGAACTCCCAGACCATGTGAGTAAATGGCAAAAATATGCTGAATTAGTGCAGATTATTCATGAACCAGGCATGTAACAAACTATGTTTAATTTGAATACTTGGGAACCAAATGATTAACTGTTTATGATTGGCATGCGAGACCTAGTGTTAAGGACTACCATGGGGGATGTAGAGGGGAGAAGCTGTGAGGAAGGGGGCAGAAGTATCCATGTGATAATGCCAAGACCCCTAAGAAGAAAAAGAAAGGCTCTATGCAGTGTCCTGTTCAGGTTACCAGAACACAATGTGGACTGATTTGCTAGCTGTAGAAATTGATTAAAACAGGATAGAACACCAACCTAATTCAGTGTTATTAGAATTGTGGCGGCAGTTAAAACCTGAATAGAAATTCAGGTGTGGGCAGAAACCTCCCACCAAAAGAGCTAGGCTGTCACCTTGAAGGACTTTTTAAAACTGCAGAACTCTCTGTTGACTCTATGATTAGGGAGAAGGCCAAGGAGCTCTTTTGGAGGGGATAGATGGGAATTGGAGGCTACACATGGATTTGCCAATCCTCTGGTCCCCACACAATGTACAAAGAGTGCTAGTACTGATCAATACTGGCATCGACTATAGTCTTATCTATGGAAATCCACATAGATTCCCTGGACCAGCAGCCTATATAGATGGCTGTGGGGAAAGACTATTTAGACCAATGCTGTGACTTTGCCTCTTGGAATAGGATGTTTGCTTCCATGTCTGTATAAAGTGTGTTTCTCTGGAGACGAAATATATCTGAGGGGTGGACGTGTTGCAAGAGCTCAATCTGTAGATCTCTGCTGGTAAATTTTGTTTGCAATGGTGAAGACTGTAGTGTGGGAACATACTCATCACCCACCATAGAAAGTGTTAGAACCAAGGTGCAGTGTCAATGTAAAGCAATATCATTTGCCTGGTGGACATGATGGAATCAGGGCTGTGATTCAGGAATTGGAAACAGCTCAGATTGTGCACCCCGTTCATAGTCTGTATAATGCCCAGTGTGGCCAGTGAGCCTGATGGCACATGCAGGATGACTACGGAATACTGAGAATTGAATAAAGTGTCTCCCTCACTGCATGCAGCAGTACCATCCATCCAAGATCTAATGAATCAGCTGCTTATAAGGCTGGAAACATGTCACTATGTTTTGGATGGGGCCAACACTTTTTTCTCCATAGATTAAGCTTCTGTGAGTCAAGACCGATTTGCCTTCAAATGAGAAGGAAGACAGTGAACTTTTGTGGTATTACCCCCAAAGCTACTTACATAGCCCAACAATTTGCTATAGGCTGGTAGCCCAGGATTTGGCAACTTGGACCTGATTGGCAACAGTGAAATTGTTTCATGATATTGATGATATCATGTTAACCTCAACTTCACTTATAGCTCTAGAACAAGAGGTGTCAGTGCTGCAAACATGTGGCTGGGCAGTAAATGCAGCCAAGGTTCAGGGACCTGGCTTATCTGTCAAATTTGTGGGTGTTGTTGGTCAGGTAAGACGAAAGTTATCCCTGATGCTATAATAGATAAGATACAAATGTATCCACGACCCATTACAGTTAAAGAATTGCAGTTATATCAGCCTTTTTGAGTACTGGAGAGTGTTTATGCTCCACCTAGCACAGGTAGCATGACTATTATATGGCCTGATGAAGAAGGAAGCTACTTGGAACTGGGATTAAAGAGTAGAGAAGGTGTTTACTGCCACTAAGTGGATGGTGCAGCAAGCCTAAACTCTACAGTTAATAGCAGGAGGATATGGGTGGGAAGTATGGCAATGTTTGGAACAAAGCAGGACCCTGGTGAATTTTTGGTACCAATTATGGTACTCCTAATAGAGAAGCAATCAGTGCTGTATATACAGCCTTGCAAGCCACTGAGGCAATGACTGGCATGGCCAAAGTGCAGGTGCACACCACTAACCCTATACAAGGTTGTTTTTGCACATGGTACAAGCCTTCAAAACAGGTGTGGCCTAAACCCCTACCCTGACTAAATGGGGTGCCTATCTGGAACAATGGAGTACCATAGCTGCTAGCTCTCTGGCCATGGAATTACAGATGGTTTTTGGCCCTGTTGAGTTTAATACTGATAATATATCTTATGCCATACTTCTTACAGCTTTAAAAATGTTGCCCTAAAAAGGACAGAAGCTGCCCATACCCACCTATGTGTGGCACACAGATGGGTCCAGTAGAGGGCATGGAGCCAAATGGGTAGCTATAGGGGTGCAACCAGCTAGTGACCACATTTGGTGTGATGCAGGTACAGGCCAAAGCATCTAATGGGCTGACCTTTGGGTTACATGGATGATTATAGCCCATGAAAATGGCCCATTGACTATGTATACTGACAGTTGAGCAGCGTTCAAAGGTTTGACATAATGGTTATTTACGTGGCAAAACTGGTTTGTGGGCCATAGGCCTTCATAGGGACAAGCCACATGTCAAGAAATGGGTCATGTTCCATTGGTAATTCCAGGAATTGATGAAGCAGATGTGCTGTTGTGTGTGTAATGGCTGGAAAAGGCTCCTGCCACTGATGTGGCACACTGGCTCCACAGACGATTACAACACATAGGTGCCAAAATAAAACAACAATGGAGCCTTCCCTTGAAGTGAGAAGATGTCACAGATGCCTGTGCCAAGTGTCCGGTGTACAGCCGGGATACACTGCACCCTCACCTGTGAAATGGGAGCATGCACAAGTAACAAAGGGAAAAGTTACATTAACCATGTGGCAGAAAGATTATATAAGACTTCTTCCAAAAGCTCAAGGGGCATCTTATGCCCTTACAGCCTATTAGGTCTTTGCATCTTTCCCTAATTGGTACCAAAAACCCACCAGTGTCCTGGTTCGTTCCAAACATGGACATGACCACTGGGCTATTGTTTACATGGTGCCTTGTGGCCACAGACCAAAAACATGTTATCCGAACTCTCAAATGGTTATGTTTTTAATAATAGACTGTAAGCAGTAGAAAGTGACCAAGGGACTCATTTTACCCATAGTGTGGTCCAAATGCCAGCCAAGCAAATAAACATTCAATGGAAATTGCATGGCCTGTATAATCCCCAAGCAGCGAGCATGATTGAGCAGTAAAATAGGCTGTTGAATCAGTACCTACGAGTAACCATCAATCCCCCAGGACTATGAGGTTGGATATCTCACCCATGGGATGTGTTGCAGGGTCTGAATGAGAAACTTAGAGCTGGAGGTCCCACCCCAGTGGCTATTACATAGGGCCGCAGCTCCAATTCAATTACAAGTAACTACCACTGAAACTATTGAAACCCAGTCATGGACTAAATGATAACATACTCCAACCCGCCTCTACTTGTCTGAAAATGGGAGAAACAGTGCAATGTATTTGGCCATAGAAAATAAATGCTCTGCATTGCCTGTGGGTAGGCCTAATAGCCCCATGTGGCAAGAGGCTAAAGGTAAACTTATAGATCATTCGTTGGGTAATGGCCAACTGGCCACCATAAATAACTGTGAGATTCCCACAAGAGAGATAGATTAAGAAGAAAGTATCATCCTAAGGGAAACCTTTGTGTTGTCACTGTGACCTATCATGAGTTCTCTCATATTGTGTCAGGTTGACAAGGTGGAATCAATGCTGCAGGGGTATAGGTATGGTACTGATATGGTACTCAATGGCAACAATCTTATCATAAGATAATACTCTAGCATGCATCTTGACTATGGAAAAAACTTACCTGTGTTGGTACTATTGTCTTCTCTTTCTTTCCAATCTTAGGCCACTTTACATGAATACTGTGATTGATTGGGTGCATACCAATACTACGATCGTGAATGTCTCACACTGTTGGGTCTGCCCAAAGTTTCCTGTTAGTGTCTGTGCAGGACTACCCTGGTGTATACATGCAGCTAATGTCACAGCATGGGATCGGCTGACCCACTGGGGACCGCAGTCACCCGACTAGAAAGTCATCTGTACTCAAGTGGATACACAAAGAACTTGGCATGAATTGAACAAGCCTTTTTTGGGGTACTCGGTGCATGATGAATGGTCATGACTCACTAGTGAAGGGGTAGAGGTGACTGGGGATAGTCCCCATTGTATTGAAAAAAAAAACACAGGGTCCTGACTGTCAGGGTGGGTGCTACATCCTCTATGCCAAAATATAATGACTATCTCATCCACCAGGCATTGGTGGACAGAACAAAAGTATACCGGCACCTGCCCCACTAAGATTTTGCTGCTATGAAGCCTATGGATATGTGGGGCCCATGGTTAGCCCTACATTTCCTTGAATTAGATAAGCTGCTGTACTGGGGATTCACATATTTGCCAGCAACTATGTGGTAGATACTCTCATGGTGCCCACAATTTGGGATGAGTATTATTCGCAACATGTCTGCACTAAACAAACCCCACGGAAGCTGCTCTCCACACTAAATGTTGTGTTTATATCCCGGACCACCAGCACAACATCTCACAAGCCTTGGCAGGTCTCTCCCAAGAAATACAGGAAATCCAGCAGCTCAGTGGGGATCCTCTTCAGGAGTGGTGGGCAAGACTAATATCCACTTAGAGCTGGGTCTTTGTTCTCCTAGGAGGTGGAGACTACCTCCTAGTGGCATGTTGTTGTTCCCTGTGCTGTTATTGTGGTTTGTGGGTACAGAGCTCTGCTTTCTTGCAACGATCACTTGCCACGCCTACATAGGCATAAGGGAGGGACCCTGAAGGGGTGGAGTGTGAGGAGAAAGAAAGATGGCTGTAGTCAGATGGCCAGCCGATACTCTTAGCAACTTCCAAGCAGAACTGAGTCAGCACTTCTCCCCTTACATCACTATGTGCCTGGTACGCATGTACGGGCTTCTATAACTTGGCAGTGTGCCACTATTGTTTAACTTGTGTATAAAAAGATGCCACCATCCTCAGAGGCTGTGGCTTGCTGGAATAAAGAGCTATGTCTTTATTCCTACATAGTTGCCTATGGTTCCCTGCATTTTCTTCCAACTGCCCGAGCTTTGTATCCTTTACCTGGGTATCTCGAACCTGCAGCAACACAATACCCTACTGAGTTCTCTGGTCAGAGTGCACTCAAACTTTCTTCTGCAGATGGGCAAAGTTGCTTGTTGAGATTACAACTTGGGCACTGAAGATATGAACTAGAATTGACAAGATCCCTGAGTCAGTTGCTGCAATCTGCTCCCCATTCACAGTCAGATTTCCAGAGGCTGAGCGCTGCAGATTCCCTGCAATTCCTGTAGTGTGAGATCAGAGTAATAGCAACCCACAATTCTGGGTGGTGGAGATGATTGTTTCCCTTGTGTTCTCTGTTCCCACTGGTGGAACTGAGGTTGGGGATACCTCTTTTTGTGCTGTACTTTTCTGGAAAAAGAGCAATGAGGTCAACATGTAGCTACTTTTCTTACTCTTCTGATGTGGTCTGTCTTGGTCTCTGAGGTACAGCATGGGTGCTCCAGACTTTCTTCCATGTTCTAGGATTCTCTCAGTGGTATCTTATTTTTGAATAGCTATTAGTTGTTCCTCCTGTGAGGGAGCAAAGTCAGAAATTACCTATGTTGCCAGCTTGGTGATGTCACTCTCAATTTTGTATATTATCTCAACATTTAAATATCTACTTAATTCTCTTCTTTCTTGCATGATTTCTGAGAGGGAAATTGGATGTAATTCTTATCTTTATTTCTCTATAGGCAAGATATTTTTTCCTCTTCAGGATTTTGTCATTTTTTATTTTCTGTAGTTCAAAAATGATATGCCTAGGTGAAAGTTTTTTCATTTGTTAGTTCTGTTATGATTTTTTGTATATATCCTGCTCAGTGTTTTCTGAGTTTCTCAGATCTGTGGTTTAGTGTCTGACATTAATTTGGGAGTCTAAGTCATTATTGTTTCAAATATTCATTTCTTCTGTTTCTTTCTTTTGATATTCTCATTGCATTTATGTTATGTAATTCTCATTACCTGTGCCTTCTGTAGTTGTTCTAAAGTCCTTGGATATTCTATTATATTTTTTGCAGTCTTGTTCTCTTTGTGTGTTTTTTTTTAAATAAAATGTACTGATATCAATAAATCCTCTAGCTGAGAGATTGTTTCCTCAGTTCTGTTCAGTCTACTAATAAGCCCATTCAAGTCATTCTTCATTTCTGTTACTGTGTGTTTTATCTCTAGCATTTCTTTTTATTCTTAAGATTTCCATCCTTCTGCTTACATTGCCAATCTGTTTCTGAGTGCTGCCTACCTTATCTATTAAAGCTCTTAGCCTATTAATTATTGTTGTTTTACATCTCTGGTCTGATAATTCCAACATTCCTGCCATGTCGTTTTCTGACATTGGGTCTATCTCTTCAAATTGTATTTTCGTGTTTTTGTTTATTTGTCAATTATACCTGAATAAAACTGAAAAAAAAGTGTGGTTTTCTGCCATTTAGTATGCCTTATAATTTTTTTTCTTGATAGAAAGATAAGATGTACCATGTAAAAGGAACTGATGTAAATAAGCCTTCAGTAATGTGGTGGTGAGGTGCAGGGTGGGGAGGGGAGGTGTTCTGTAATCTCATGAGTAGTTCTCAGTCTCAGGAAGCCTGTGCCATTATTCAGTTTTTTTCTTCCTCCTTAGGTATGACAGGGTAATTAGAGTGAGCTGGGTTTAGGTATTTTCTTTCCCTAGATCAGTGAGGCTCTAATAACACCAATGGCTAGGTTTTAGTTAAATAGTTATCTCTGAAGTTGACCCTTGTTGAGAAGAACAGAGATCTCTGGCGTATTTCAAAATTGTTCTTTTTACCTTCCTCTGCCAGAAGCCTGAGATTTTTTTTTTTGATATTTACTATGGGAATCTGCTTCCCTCCTGGAGGTAAATCTCACAATATTGTGGATCCACTACTACCACCATTACTGGGTACCCCTCAAATTTTTTACACTCAAAGTTGTACACACTGAGCCTCAAGAAATTAATCAATTACAGTGCAGGTTTTCCTACTGATTCTTGTGGTAGTTTCAGTTCATGAGTGTGCTCTAAGGAGTTGCCTGTTTGTCTCTCAGTCTTAGGGTCAGTGTTTTCCTCTGTATTTTCCCTTTAAGAAGAATTGATGATTTTTCAGTGTGTTTGAATTTTCACTTGTTATTAGAATGAAGTGACAGACAACTTCTAAGCTCCTTATATGATGAACCAGAGCTCAACACTTATATTTTAATATCTCAAACATCTTTCCCATTTTGTGATTTCTCCTATATAACCTTCTTTTATTATCATATTTTAGAAATCATTGCAGACACTAATCAATATTTTTATTTGACCATCTTCCTTGTGTTCCACATTCCCTCTTTTTTCACTGGGCTGAAATGTTTTAGTTATTCATCTTACTGCTTCTCTAATTTGAAGTTTATTTTTTTCCAAGTTCCCAGAGAGTTTATATTTTTAGATAAATAACTAAATTAGTCATTTTAGATGCTTGGAAAATATTTACTCAGTGGCTGAGATGAGCTATTTCTACTGTGCTATGGACATTTCCACAGGATGTAATTGCTGACTGCAGGTTTCTATAGGTAAATGGCTGGAGGTGCCAAACTGCAGGCTGTCATCAGGCTACAGAAGCAAAGAGCTTCTAGCAAAATAATAAAATGTTTAACCCTTCAGTTGAGAGGTTTATCTATTTCAGTTATAGGTTGGCTGCCTTCTTGCTTTCAACATGCCCCCCCCTTTTTTTGTGTGGAGTTCTGGTGTTACCTCCTTCTGTGATCTGCTGCTCTTCTGTATCCAGTCTCAACACCAATACAAGAGGCAATTGGAAGCAGATATAAACTTTAGAGAACTGCTCTCCTAGTTGTAAGTGGGACACTGGTTTTCAAAATGTAGTCCAAGGGCCAGCAACATCAGCATACCCTGGAAGCCTGTTGGAAATTAAAAATTTTAGACACCACTCCAAACCTACTGACTCAATAAATCTGGGGGTAAGGCTTAGAAATCTGCATTTAAACAAATTTTCTAGGCAATTCTGATGCACAATAAAGTTGAGAACCATTGTTCAAAAGGAAAAAATACACAGACAACTCCTTAGTATACTCAGATAGGAGATGGGATATAAAAGACTGCCTCAGCAGGCTCTGCCCTTCTACATGTCTTTAATTAATTACATTGATATCAAACTATTCCCCTTTGTTTATTGATAATCTGAGCTTATCCATGTGTTATGTTAGGAAACTAGCTTTTATTTCTAAATCAGCCTCTCTGGTGCTTATTTCCATAAACTTTTTCCCATGTCCTTCTGTGCCAAATTTCTTCAAATTTGTATCCCACGTATGATCTGCTTTTTTGCGCTTTTTGAAGTTGTCTATATATATATAATATAATTTAGTATATATATATATATAATTTATATATATATATATTATATATAACATATAAAAATAAATAGTAAATAGATGTGTATATATGTATGTATATATGTGTATATATACACATATCTATTTACCTATATATATTTTTCATTTTTCTCCTTATTATAGAAACCTACAAAACTGCACTGTGTGATACTGCATTTTGCTTCCTTAAGGCACATATCCATCCTGTTGCTGAATTCCGTGGATTCTACCTTGTAAATATTTCTATTCTCTTCCTTCTTTTGCAGTCTCACTGCTGCCATATGTTATAGATTCCTTTTATTTTTCACTTAAATTATTTCAACAGTCTTCTCAATGTATCTTATGATGTCTATGCCCCTTTCTATAAAGGAAGAGTGAGGGCAATGGGTACCTGTAACAAATAGAAGGATATACTTAGCGAATCTTTCTAAATCTGTTGGCTCATTTGTAAAATGGAGATAATACAAGTTTATTATATCAGTTATGGTGACCAATACTGTTATTTAATAAAAGAATCTTGCTGGTTAAATAATTTTTCTCTGTAAAGGCTAAAAAAATATTCTGTGCATCAACAAATAATACTTTTGCATTAATTTTTTCCAACAAGACCTACTATAATCGTGTATCTGTTCATATTAGTGACTTTGAATTTTGTGTTTCCTCAATGTTGAGATCTTAACCATTGTAAGACATATCAGCAATTTAATAACAGCTCTTCAAGAAATGAAAAATAAAAAAAATTACCAAACTAAATATATACATTAATTATAAGAAATGTTCCAGTGCCAGAAACAACAAAATGAGAAATGTGTAAATATATATTAAAAAAAGGAACTATAGAAATGCAGTAGCCATATTATTTCATGTTATCAGTCAGGTGGTAGCAGAGTTTTCTGAGGTTTGGGGGTATGTGGGAATTTGATGTCCCCATTCTGTGGAGAAGGAAATTGAGGCTCAGAAGAGTACAGTAATTTGCTTATTTTACAAGTTGTGAAAAGAGTATGGAAACATATGTCTCAGTGATTTTGAATTCCAGGATCTATTAGATACACTGTACTACCTTTGTAGGTCAAAATTATCATCACTTAATTCCACCAGAGGCACTGAATACTGTCCTCTTACTAAACCAAATGGCAATTTGACCTACTTAATAAGTTTAGAAAAACAAAGGTCTTCATTCTTTTCTAAGGCTAACCATAGAAATGGCATCATTATTCCTAGGAAGTGAAAACAATTCCAGCTTCTCTCTGAGAATTTTTCTCAGCCTTTACTCTCCAACAATTTAACAAGCAAGGAAAATCCTTAATAATTTGATCTACACAGGAAAGTCCCCCCTCCCATATAATTAAAGTGAATAAAAATTACAAAGCTTCCTGAAAATCCATGTGTTTCCTTTTAACTTTAAACAGATTTTACATTTAAGTAACTTTTTGGTTATTTGCATAAAGACCACACATGTTTTCTGCTTTATAGCTAACGGAAGGCAATTTCCATCTGTTGGTGAACTACTGGAATTTCTCTTGATATATTCATGTAGGTCTTTATGTAGTTTTTAAAGTTTCCTTAGCCATTTTTCTCTTTAAGTAATCATGAACCACTTCTCCTAAAGGTATGTGAACACAGAGTACATATTTTCTTTTTCTAATCTTAATTCTGAATGTGTTGCTTTTCCTTGAGGAGGCAACTTGTATTACTATATATGTGATATTTCTGTTTTTGCTCCTATCTGAACTCACATTATTCCAATTCTATTCATAGAATAATTTCTTAATAGACTATTGCTCAGAGACATCATTATAAACTAGTGGTTGAGAAAGTCTACTGTGGAATTGATTATTTGGGATGCAATTCAATCTGTTATTTAGTAGTTGGTATGTGTTCTAAGCTCTCAACTTCAACTTCTTTATCTTTGAGGTTGAAATAATAAATAAAACTATTACATGTAATGAGAATTAGATGAGACAAATGTGGGTAAACTTTAATAATTGCTAGCTACTTCTCAACACATTTTACACTGATGTGAAACCTTTTCCCCTAATTAATTATGAAGTAACTAATTCATACACAAGTGTTTTACTTTCTCTTTATAAATAAAGTTTTATATTAATAAGATTTTTCTTCCTCCTTTCCTTCCTCCCTCTTCTGTCTCTTTTCTTTCTCTCCCCTTCCTTCTTTTATTCTTTCTTTCTTTCCTTTCTTCCTACCTCCCTTCCTTTCTTTTTAAATTCTTTTCTTTTGTAGAGAAACTAAAAGAAAGAAAAAGGAAGAGGAAATTCTGGGAAATTACAGATACTCAAGGAAAGGATTTCATATGAGTGATGCATGTTATCTTCATCTCTAGTATCTTAAA
Organism: Macroglossus sobrinus; assembly: GCA_004027375.1. NCBI lineage: Eukaryota > Metazoa > Chordata > Mammalia > Chiroptera > Pteropodidae > Macroglossus > Macroglossus sobrinus. The sequence goes on along the minus strand of PVKZ01001046.1, from coordinate 380,098 downwards.
AACAAATAAATAACATTGTTCAACTGATTGATTCATTAATTGTGAATTTAAATATTTACAGAGTCAACTAATACTTAAAAATAACATAGTATGCTTGGGTTCTTCTAGACATAGTCTCTTTGAGTTAGATATATTTGGAAGCAGTGGACACTCAGTACTTTGGTATACTATACAGAAAAGTTTAAAGATTTTAGATAAAAGTTGGTTCTTACCTGAGGTGTGTTCAGATGATCCTTAGAGTCCCTTGATAGGGCTCAATAATTCTTTCCCTAGTCAGGGCAGAGGCACCTCCCCAGGCTATAGTCACTCCTCTGCTATTTTGTTCATTGATGCTCCCAGTTTTATCCCAAATTCTTTATTGAGAGCAGCTGGAAAATTCTTACAATATCAACTTTACTCCCCAAACTCCTAATTATTTGTCTGTCTGTTTGTTTGTTTGTTTATTATGAATAGTGGATTTGGATTGTGTAAGAAAGGAATATATTTTAATTGTGAAGTCGTCCTTGGGATCTTAAGAGCCACATCATAGATGCTTGACCTGCTAATTCATTCCAATTACTTAAACTAATAAGAGACCTGAGAAAAGTGTTGTTTGTCACCATTCAAGTTCTTCAATATCAAAACCATAGGATTTACAAAATTTCTGATACCTTTGTACCACACCAAAGGAAGACATCTACAAAAAAAAAAAGTTTCTCAACCCCATATTTGTTACTGGAGGTGGGTGTTGGGCATATGTTTAGCCACTTCCCATGTTCTTAAATGAAGAAATAAAATTATGCAACTAAGGTGATTGTTTATACATAGCTTTCTGAGCACATACTTATCTTGAATGAGTAGTTATTTTTAAATGACAGCTTAAAGACATAAATGATATGTGCTAAAAAATGTAAATCATAAATTTTTTGCCAAGCAAAGTTGTAACAATTAAAAATTCTAAAAATCTATATAACACATAAATGAACAAGAAGTGGAAAAGAGCAAACTGCATATATATAAATGCTGATTTATGTTGCTAGCGAGTGTAGTCAGGGAGATCTTGAATCGAATATAAATTACATAGATCTTCTTCTTGTGGTTTAGAATTCTAGAAAGTGAATTGCTCACAAACAGTCCATTAAAGCAATATTTCTTTTGGCTATGTACATAAAGATGAACATAATAATACCAAATGTCCATTTTTATATACAAAGTTTACAAAATTAGAGTTATACACAAACTTTATTTAAAATAAGAACTCAATGGTATAAATATCTTATTTTTAAATGACTAGATAGATATTTACACATATTTAGTGACTCACTCAAAATCATATAGACTTTAGTGACAGATGTCAGAAGCTATTATAGCTCTTCTGATTTCCTGAAAAATGCTTTTCCATACTGAATGCTTCATTAAACTCTTAGAGATGGACCTTTGGGTCATCTTTAAAAAAGTTTTTTGTCTCTTTAATGTTCCTTTCCACTCATGCTCTAAAGTGACTATTGCTTGGACATGGACTGAAATTGATGTTAACTGGGGCATAGTCCAAGAGTCCTGACTTGGAGATAATTATGCTAGCTATGCTTTGTTAAAGAAAAATATCTCCATGTACTTGTTAAAGTCAGTAAAGAAGACTTTATTCAAACAAGACTACTCTAATGGGGATTTTGCACTAGGGTGGAAATATTGTGATCCACCCAAATTGACAAGGATAAGTGAAGATTTATAGCCAAAGAGTAGAGATATGAGTCAGTAGATGGAAAATTACTAAGAGGAAACAACAAGGGTAAAGGGGATTTGGGTTAAACAGACTTGACAGGATTCTTGCTGAAGGAAGGCCATGGGATAATATATTAAGAGTGGTAGAAATACAGCAAGAGGTCATAACCTTAGTAAACATATACAAACACAACTTAGGAGCACCTACATACATAAAAAAGTATTGACTGACATAAAAAGAGAGATCAAAGGTAATACACTCATAGTAGGGGACTTTAATACCCCATTGACACCAATGGACAGATCTTCCAGACAGAAAATCAACAATGGAATAGCAGGCTTAAATGACACACCAAATGAGATTAATTTAATCAATATTTTCAAAGCATTTCACCCCAAAGCAGCAAAACATACATTCTTCTCAAGTCACATAGAACATTTTCCAGGATAAATCACATGTTAAACCACAAAACAAGTATCAATAATTTTTAGAAAAATAAAATTATATTAAGCATCTTCTCTGACCATAGTGGTATGAAACTAAAAATCAACTATAAGAAAAAAAAAAAAACTAGAAAATACACAAACACATGGAGACTAACTAACATGCTACAAAACAATAAATGGATTAACAATGATATCAAAGAATAAGTCAAAAGAGACCAGAGAAAAATTAAAATGAAAACCCAATTCAAAATCTATGGTACACAGAGAAAGCAGTCCTAAGATGGAAATTCATAGTAATTGAAGCATACCTCAAAAAATAAGAAAAAGCTCAAATAAACAATCTAAATTTACTCTCAAAAGAACTAGAAAAAGAACAACAAACAAAGCCCAAAGTGAGTAGAAGGAAAGAAATAATAAAGATCATAGCAGAAATATATGAAATAGAGTCTAGAAAACAATACAAAAGATCAATGAAACCAAGAGCTGTTTCTTTGAAAGGATAAACACAATTGACAAATCCTTAATTAGATTCATCAAGGAAAAAAAGAAAGAAGATCCAAATAAATATAATCATAAATGAAAGAGGAGAAGGAACTATGGAATCCACAGAAATATAAAGGATTATAAGAAAATACTATGAGCAATTATGCCAACAAATTGGACAATTTGAAAGAAATAGATATATTTGTAGAAACATACAATTTTCCATGACTGATTAAAAAAGAAACAGAAAATCAGAACTGTCTAATTTATTGACTACCACCAATGAAATTGAATCAGTAATGAAAAAACTCCCCCAAAACAAGATGGACAAGATGGCTACATAGGTTAATTTTACCAAACATTCAAAGAATTAATACCTATTCTTCTCAAACTATTCCAAAAAAATTCAATAAGAGGAAAAGCTCTCTATCATTTTTTTGTATGAGGCCACCATTACACTGATTCCCAAACCAGACAAATACATTATAGAAAAAGAAAATTATAGGCCTCTATGACTTATGAACATTGATGCAAAAATACTCAACAAAATATTAGCAAACTGAATCAGCAATACGTTAAATATATCATACACCATGATGAAGTTAGACTTATTTCTGAAATGTAAGGTTGGTACAACATCCACAAATCAATTAATGAGATACACCATATTAACAAATTGAAAGATCAAAATCATATGATCATGTCAATAGATGCATAAAAAGCGTTGGACACAATCCAGCACCTTTTTATGATAAAACTTCTCAGCAAAGTAGGAATATAAGGAATATACCTCAAAATAATAAAGGCTATATATGACAAACCTATAGCTCACATATTCAATGGGGAAATGCTAAAAGAGTTTTCTCTAAGATCAAGAACAAGACAAGGATGCCCACTTTCACTACCTTTGTTCAACATTGTATTGGAAATCCTAGCTATAGAAATCAAACAAGAAAGAGAAATAAAATGTATCCAAATTGGAAAGAAAAAAGTAAAACTGTCATTATTTGCAGATGACATGATACTATATATAGAGACCCCTAAAAATCCCACTAAAAAACTGTTAAAACTGATTAATGATTTCAGTATAGTAGCAGGATACAAAATTTATAACCATTAGTCAGTTAGATTTTTATGCACCAATAATAAACTTTCAGAAAGAGAAATTAAGAAAATAATCTCATTTACAATTTCATCAAAAACAATAAAATACTTAAGGGTCAAATTAACCAAGGAGGTAAAAGAACTGTTCTCAGAAAATTATAAGTCATTAAAAAAAAAAAAGATGTTGAAGAAGATACAACAATTGGAAGCATACACTATGCCCACAGGTAGGAAGACTCAACATCACTAAAATGTTCATTCTACCCAAAATAATCTATGGAGTCAATGCAATTGCTATCAAAATATAAATAGAATATTTTTCAGAGGACTAGAACAAATAATCCAAAAAGTTTATGAATCATAAAATATCCTAAATAGCCATAGCAATCTTGAGAAAGTAGTCTGAAGTTAGAAGTATCACACTACCTGATATCAAATTATACTACAAGCCTACAGTATTCAAAACAGCATGGTACTGATCTAAAAACAGATACATTGATTAATGGAACAGAATAGAGAGTCCAAAAATAAATCCATGTTTATACACTCATTTAATATATGACAAAGGAGGCAAGAACAGACAATTAGATAAAGACAGTCTCTTCAATAAATAGATTTGGAAAAACTGGACAGCATATGTGAAAAAAAATGAAGCTGAACAACCTTCTTATACTACACACAATAAGAAGCTCAAAATGGATTAAAGACTTAAATGTAAGACCTAAAACCATAAAACTTCTAGAAGAAAATGTAGGCAGCAAACTCTCTGTTATTGCTACTAGCAATTTCTTTTCTGATATATCTTCTTAGACAAGGAAAACAAAAGAAAAATAAACAAAAGGACTACAATAAACTAAAAAAATTTTGCAAAGCAAAAGCAAAGGAAATCATCAACAAAACAAAAACACAACTATGGAACAAAAGAAGATATTTGCCTATGATCTATCTGATAATGGATCATATAGAACTCACATGACTCAACAACAAAAAAAACAATTCAATTAAAAATGTGCAAAGGACCTGAATAGATGTTTCTCCCAAGAAGACATATGTTTGACGAATAGACATATGAAAATATGCTCAAGATCACCAATTGTCAGAGAAATGCAGTTAATACCACAATAAAATATGACCTCATATCTGTGAGAATACTATCATCAATAAATCAGAAAATAACAAATGTTGTCAAGGATGTGGAGAAAAGGGAATTCTCATACACTGTTGGTGGGATGGCAAATTGGTACAGCCACTGAGGAAAACAGTCTGGAGATTCCTCAAAAAATTAAAAATGGATTTACCTTTTGATCCAGCAATTACACTTCTGAGTGTTTATCCAAAGAAAGCCAAAACACTAATTCTAAAAGATATATGCACCCCTATGTTTATGGTAGCTCTATTCACAATAGCCAATATATGGAAGCAACCTAAATACCCATCAACAGATGACTGAATAAAGAGGTTATGGTTTGTATATACAATGGAATATTACTGAGCCGTAAAAAATAAAATCCTACCATTTGCAACAAATGGATAGACCTAGAGGTTATTACACTGAGTGAAATAAATTAAAGATAAATACCATATGATTTCACTTATATGAAGAATCTAAGGAACAAAAGAAATGAACAAACTAAATGAATAGACTCACAGATATAGACAATAAACCAGTGATTGCCAGAGGGTAGAGAGTTTAGGGGGGCTGGGTGAAAAAGGTAAAGGGATGAAGTACAAATTAGTAGCTGCAAAGCAGTCATGGGGATGTAGAGTACAGCACAGAGAATATAGTCAATATTATTGTAATGGCTATGTGTAGTGCCAGATGTGTGCTAGAGTAGTTGGGGGAAGCACTTTATAAATTATATAAATGTCTAACCATTTAAAATAAATTAATAAAAAATTTCCCAGCCCCCCTCAAAAAGAATGAATGATTATAACTTTAAAAAGGGGGAAGATATCAGAAATGTTTTGTAAAACTAAGGTAGACTTGCTTTTTATTTGGAAACAGAAAACATGAAGGATGAGGAGTTAAAGATCTCAGACCATGTTGATTAGAACAATGTCAGCCTTGGGAGAACCAAGACGAACTGCTGGCCATAAACAGAGTGTTAGTGCCCTCACACTAATTTTAGATCCAGCAGGAGCTTCCTGAGAGCAGTTTTGGAGAGAAAACTTCTGTTTCTGTACTCATTAAAAATCCTCAGACTGTGTGGTGACTCTGGGGAAATTTTAATCTTTCTGCATTCAGTAGTCCCAACCTGATGCTTTAGGGCATTCTTAGAGAAGTTTTAGGCCCACATTAAGAAAGTGTGCCTTAGAATTATGTTCAAGCATATGTCCTATCATAAATATTTTGCATGTCCTAAGATTCTCAAGGTTCTGAGAGGCAGGACAGAAATCACGGTGGTGGGGCTGGTGGTAATGATAATGGGGCTAGTGGTGATGATGATGGTGGTGGGTAATAGAAAAGGATAGACATCTCACTTTTCTCAATTTTATTTACAATCTAAATTTGCGTTGAAGATTCAGTTTCCTTTTCTATTAATCTAGATAATTTTCTAAAGTTCTAAATTCCAGGAAGAAATAGTTTGATCATATTAAACTGATTTGTAGCCATAGATCGTCTAATATAAAAACATAATATTGCCTTCAATTATATAAACCAAAAAGATAAAATGTATTAAAATTTGGAAAATAAGGAAGAGTGGTGGATGAGGAATTTGATCAGATATCCAGGGTGGGGAATTTTTGCTAAACTAAAGTAGCAGGGTTCTTGCTAAAAGGGGACAGAGCAGGTAAATGACAGAGCTCAAGGACTGGGCCTAGTTGATAAGAGGGCTCAAAGAAGCCTGACTAAGTTTGGTCAATGAGAGAGTCTTGATATTAGCTTCTTTGATCCTGTTGTAACAAAAAGAATCTTCTGCACTCTTATTTTTGTTGTTTTATCTCCCTGATAGGAAGATGTGCAAGCCAAGGGGCAAATGTTAATCTCGCTTTAAATAAGCAATTTAATAGTTCTGAGGACAAAAAATATTATTGCTTCTCTTTGTAGTCAACCAGCAACCTTTGTTTCTTTGACAGTTTTTTAGAGCAACTCAAAGCCAGGGAATGGCTCATTCACTATGGATCACAAGAGCAGAAATATCCATAAAGTGTGTGGGTGAAGCTTCATCTGTTCATCTTCCACTTTATATTGGTTTTAAAGTACATCAGATATTTATGCGAAAAAAATTATTTGTTTACTTACTCATTTTTGTGAAAGATTAAAGGGAGAAGAGTTGCCTTTTCTTATATTTCAAGTTGCAGGTATGGGATTGTGATTATAATTTGACTGTATTTAACCATAAGGACCTAATTTTTTTTTTGTTTTTTTTCTCCAAAACCAAACGTTATTATTGCTTTTTGCTCTAGGAGGCAGGTTACTCCTCTTTCCTATGTAGTCCTGAATAGTTCAAGCTATTACCAACACCCCTTGAGAATCACAGTTATGACAACTGCTTGAATGACACTCAGATGGTCTGGAATAAGATGTCCCTCACACCATTCTCACTGATACTGAAAATGTGTCATTAGACAAAGTAAATATGTCTTGATTTTCTGTTATGTTATTGTTAATACAGAGCTTTCCCGCCATTCACCAATCTACTGAGGTGGGTAATTTTCCTTTTATTTAAAGTCTCAAAATCTATCAGTTAAACTTGACCAATTGTTTTAAAGTCTTAACTTTTAATCCCAGAAGGTCTAGGAACTTTTGTGTTTTGGGGCAACTTGGTGGCAGATATATATATTTTCACCTTAGATTTAGTGTAAATGGTATTATAACTAACAGATCAAGATGCTTATTTATCTGGTTTAGTCTATGCTTAATATAATGCTATTTTAATGAGACAAATTAAAACAATTTTATTTAAAATATATTGAATTATACACATTTATCTACTCATTTGTTCATTTATTTTAAAGCTATTAATAAATACTTCATAAATGACAAGCATTGGAGTGATAAAATAAAAACAAAAACAAACCAGAAAAGTTAGACATTCTCAACCCTAAAATTACTTATACTCTTAGTTCATTTTTTTTCTTATCATCTTCAATGAGAAAAAAGATACAATAAACTTTCAATTTAAATTGTTTAATTCAGTTGTTTTTGATAATCATATAAACCTATGAAACTACCACTCCATTTAAGATAAAGAACATTTTCATCATGCCCTAAAGATTTTCTGAGCACCTTTGCAATGATCCCAATTTCCACCTTCATTCACAGACAAGCATTGATCTGCTTTTTGTCACTAGGGATTAATTTGCATTTTATAGAAATGGAATCATATGGTATATACTCCTTTGTATGTGGTTTCTGTCACCAAGAATGATTATTTAGGGTTTCAGTAAGGTTGTTTTATGTATCGGTAGTTGTTTCTCTTTATTGCTAAGTAGTACTCCATTATATGGCTCCACCACATTTATATTTTTCTCTGTTGATGAACATTTGGGTAGTTTCCAATTTTGACTTTATAAACAAAGTCATTTGAGCATTCTTATACAAATATTTGGTTGATATAGAAATAGTAGGAGTTAAATAATTAAGTTTTATACTAGGTATATATTTAACTTTCAGAAAAAGCCAAAACATTTTTTAAATTGGTTGTACAATTCAACATTATTTCCAGTTACATGTACAAATTCTGTTTGCTCTGCATTTTCACCAATATATTGTCTTTTTAAAATTTTAGTCACTCTCCTATATGTATGGTGATAATTACGGTGATTTAAATTTGCAGTTCCCTAAAGACTAATAATGATAAGCATATATACATGTATTATCTTTCTACTTTTTGTATACCTTCTCTTGTGAGAAGTGTTTGTTTTCCATTGAAAAAATTATATTTATGTAATGACTATTTTAAATGTCTTTATTTTATATTTTTTTATCTATCATCTATTAACTATCAGTCAATCTATCTATCTATCTATCTATCTATCTATCTATCTATCTATCTATCTATCATCTATCTCTCTCTCTATCTATCATCTATCTATTGGCTCTGTTTATAATTTCTCCCGTTCTGTGGCTTGCCCGCATATATTCTTTGTTAAAATTTTGTTTTCTTTTTGGCTTCTTTTGAAAAGTAGAAGTTCTTAATTTTGATAAGTTAATTTTATCATTATTTTCTTTTTATATTTCATGATTTCCATGTCCTAAAACTAGGTTACAATTTTTTTTCTGTATGTATATTTTTAAATTTGTAATTTTAATTTTTATATTCAGTCCATGATTAATGTCAAGTAAATTTTTCTTTATGGTGTGAAATAGTGTTGATGTTTATGCTCTACAGATAACCAGTTTTTCCAGTACAAGTTTTAAAATTATGTTGTGTAGGTTTCCAACATTTTTACTTTTAAAATATTGTTTTGTGTATTCTACATTTTATAGATTTTCCTATACATTTTAGAATTAGCTTATAATTTGTCCAAAAATACATGTTAAAATTTATGAATTGTACTTTTTAGATTTTATATGCCCATTGTTATTTTTTTCTGAGTAACTTATATGTTTTACTACATACGTTAAATTTTTATTTTTTCTTTGTTAGCAACGTATGTATAAAATACAATTGATTTATGTACATTAACCTTGCATCCGGTGACCTTATTAACTTCTCTTTTTAATTTCAGTAGTTGAATTATAGAGATTAAAGAATGTCTGTGTAAAAATTATGCCATCTGCAAATAGAGACACTTGTAATTCTTCGTGATTTTTATTTTTATTTTCTTTCTTTTTTTCAATTATACTGGATAATACTTTTTCTCAGCAATATTTCATAGTTTTTAGTAGTTATTTCATGTCATTATTAATTTTTTCTAAGTATTTTGTGTTTTAATGTTACTGTAAATATATTTAAAATTTTATTCTCTTATTGTTCATAGTCATTGTACTCTATATTCTGTTCCATTAACCCATTTGTCTATTCTTTCCAATAATTACATAGCTTTGATTACAGTACCTAAAAAGAAGAAACCTTGAAATCAGTGCTGGGAGCCCTCTAATTTTTTCTCTCTCTTTTTTTATTGTCTTTATGTTTTTAGAGAAGTTTTAAGTTCACAGCAAAACTGTGACATTTCCTGTTTACCACTTATCCCACACATGTACAGCCTTCTTCATTATCAACACTCTCCAACAGAGTGTTACATTTGTTACAACTGATGTCAGCTTCCTTGGGTCTTGTCTGAAAGTCTGGAGGGTTAACCAAGTCTCTTCATTTTGAGCTCAAACTCCAAACTATTTTTCCCCACATTAATATAGCCTCTAAAATATATTTTCTCAACTTCAGCATATCAGAAACTGTTCTTTGCTAAGCCCCTTAGAATCTTATGTCAGCTATAAAGCTGGTTAAGGACCAAATGCAAATATTTATATAGACTGGGGACAATTTTTCTGTGGTTTTTTCCTTTCTAACCCTGTCTCCCAAATTCCAGATGGCATCTGTCAGTCACTAGTTCTGATATCTGTTCCCTGCACTCAGTAATATCACACTTTTTCTGTATGAATTAGATTTTCATGCTCTGGTTTGGTAAAAGCCTTCAGGATATTCCCAGAGAATACCTGGTCTAATATCTGGTTCAGCCAACCTGTCTTGGTTCAGGTACAACATCTGCAAAGAGTTGCCATTTATATTTTGTCATCCTGTTATACTTGCTTATGGACGAAAGGCAATTCCGATGACAGTTATGCTGTCATTGCCAGAACTAGATATTATCTTGAAATTTTATTTTAATATATGGTAAAAATGAGTTCATCTAATTGACATAACTTTTTCTATTCTAGTTGATGCTAATCTTTAAATATTTAAAATAATTATGTGCATAAACTTCTTTACATATATCTTTAAGAGTATTTAATGCATTAAAGGACATATATATTTTAAATATATTTTGATGTATTTTTTGCACGTTATTCTGGTGTATTTTTAAAGTTACTTTTTATCATGGTAAAAAAAAAAACTCATCTTAAAATTTACTATCTTAATTATTTCTAAGTGTACATACAGTTCAGTGATGTTAAATACATTCACATTTTGTGCAACTAATCTCCAGAACATTTTCATCCTCAAAACTGAAATTCCTCAACTCCTCACTTCTCCCTGTCCCCATCCCGACCCATGGCAACCACCATTCTACTTTCTGTTTCCATGAATTTGACTACTTTAGATACTCATAAATGGAATCCCGTACATTTAAAATGTCTTTCTATTCCTGGTATGGTTAATTTTATTCCTATTATTGTATGCTTTCCTTCTTTGTATAACTGATCTGAATACTGTCATTAATGTTTATTAAATATGTCAATGCAATCTTATAAGTAAGTTACTTGAGATAACATCTTGCATTGTAGAAGGGCAAAATTATTTTCTTCACTGTGGCAATCCTGATGATATATAGTCAACAGCCTTCAACAGAAGGCTTAATAACACTAGAGTAAGTCATTACTGTAAACTTGCACATCTTAACCATAAAATATCATTGGCAAGTATTAGTCACTTCTCTGCAAATGCAAAATCCTCATGTATCATTGCTCCATAGAAATGTTGTTAAAAAGTTAGCACATCTGTTGTTTTATATCCTCAATTTTTATGACCATTTTTCCTTTCACTATAAAAAAAAATGTTATATGAGCTGTCGAACTGCTTGTTTTCTTATCTGCCCATTTCTCTGCTTTACTGTTCCTGTATACTCTTCATTCATCTTTGTTAGCAAAAGGCTGAAAAAGCCTGTCTAGTGGGAAAGTTCTTGTCAATTACTTAAAAAAAAAAAAAAAAGATCTCCAAGACAGAAAGGCTTATGGAATTGTTCTGGTTTCTTTTCCTTATGTATTTATCCAATATTTGCTGCCCAGAACCACAATTCAAGAGGACTCAGATTTTCTTGAAAACCTCATAAATCATGGCATAAAAGCCTCCAGTCTAATTAAAACCAGAAAGATATTAGATATCTCATGGTTAATGAGGTGTGAATGGTGGTCTGCATGGAGTAGAATGTAATGACACATTTTAAAAGTTGTCCTTATTCAGAATTAGACTTATTTCAGCAGATCCAGATAGAGCACCACTCACCCCAATTTTCTGACCTCAGATATTTTCTCCAATCTGATAATATAACATTATTAAAGTTTCATTATTTTGGGTTTAGCAACCATGCTCTTTCAGGTATAGCATTTAAGTGCCTAATCTGGAAAAAGGATGGTGCCTAGAGTATCATGCCTCATCAGCATAGCTTCCTAGAGAGAATGGGACCAATTTTGACATTTTGGGGCCAAGGTAGGTAGAGTCTATCGCCAGGAAAGCAGTGGGAAGTACCATATAAAGTACCATACAAATGTAAGCTAAGAACCAGTAAGTCAAGTACATGGATAAAGTGCCAAGAGACTATTTAAAGTAGGCAGTGAGACTTAAAAATCAGAATGTATGAGGGAATGTAGAAGCACAATGAGATTCCCAGCCGAGTTAGAGAGATCAAACACCAAGACCATATACAATCCATTTAATGCCATATTTTTGCTGAATTCTTAGTATTCTTTTACTTAAAACTTCTCCCATTTGTTAAACTTTATTAAAATAATCCGTAAAATATGCATGTAAAATTTAATGGTAAAAATTGCAATAACATTTCTGTCTTAAGATATTTTCTGTTGATAAATTCAACTTTCTGTGTTCTTAAATAAATTTTGAGGTTTTACTATATAAGTGATTGTGTAGCTGGCCACATAAGCATTATCCATAACCTGCTAATAAATATATTAACTGATAATATACAGGTATATTACACATATATGTTTTGATTTTTAACAGCTCCCATAAATTTGGAAAGTTTTTCCTTCTTTCTTTCTTTCTTTCTTTCCTTCTTTCTTTCTTTCTTTCTTTCTTTCTTTCTTTCTTTCTTTCTTTCTTTCTTTCTTTCTTTCTTTCTTTCTTTC